>VHZZ01006818.1:71215-82139 GCA_009801015.1 Silene noctiflora | reverse complement strand
GCAATTGTGAGGATAATAATGTAAAACCACATCCCAATGTTGCTTTATTGTACCTAAAACCGCTAAATAAAGTAGTGGAAATACGAGCTTATCAATGACCATCATTCCTTTCAAGTTAAAACGTCGTTTGCTTGTTTTGATACAGGTGAGGATTTCACAACGATAGAGTCCTTGCAATATGATTTAGCAACTCTTAAATCCGCAACAGATAATTTTGCAAATGAGAATAAGTTGGGTGAAGGCGGATTTGGTAGCGTTTACAAGGTAATATTTCCATCTTATGTAAAATAATGTTTGATCCAAGGATTTAACTCATTTAAGTATCAAACAAAACTCGAGAAGAAAGACTAATTAGATGACTTATGAATTATGAGACATCTTTACATCCTAAGTTTGTTTTTGGCCGGAATTTGCCTCTCAATTTTGATATGCGCAATTGATGGCGAATTCATTGTAGAAGTATATATCGACATTGTTTGATCGATCATGTCAAATGTGAACAATGTAAATGATTTTAAGGGATTATTAGTTCTTTTGTGATCTTGAAATCTTTATAGTGGCCTATTCACAATGTTTTCACAGTGTTGCATCGTAATCAATCCATAAGGCTAAAAAATGCAGTCACGATTAGTCGAGGTTGTATATTGACATATTGTATTGCAAAGTCCAGTTCCATGTGTAAAACAAGTGAATGTTTCATGTCATGATGATAGGGTATACTACCAAATGGAGAAGTTATAGCAGTGAAAAGATTGTCTAGAAGCTCAGGTCAAGGTGTAACCGAATTCAAGAATGAGCTGTTATTACTGGCAAAGCTTCAACACCGGAATTTGGCTAGACTACTAGGGTTTTGCTTGTCCGGGGAAGAAAAACTCTTAGTTTATGAGTTTGCGTCCAACAAAAGTCTTGACAATTTACTATTCGGTATAGTATTCTATTAACTTTTTTCCTGAATTATGTTAGCTGTTAAAATGCCCACTCCATTTATGCATAGTTGATCAATAATGATAAGCCAACCCTTAGACTCGGTTACTCTGGCCAGCTATTATTATGAAAAGATTGAAAAACAAATAACATTATGTTACATGGCATATGGGTCATAACCGGCCTACTAAAATTTAACGGGCAGGTATGTACCGTTAGACTTATTTTGTTCGAGAAACATAGAATGATACGAAACTGGGTTTATGGACGTTGATCCTTAGATCTACTGTCGCCTACATTAACATTTGTTTCGTCAAAAGTTCTGTTTTAAACAATGTACTACCATATTGATTACCGATTTCACTTATTTCTTTTTGTCCCTTTTTTTTCACTTATTTAATTAATATTAGATGATGTGGTTCTTTATGGTATACAGATCCAGTGACACAAGAACAAATAAATTGGGGAGTGAGGTACAACATCATACAAGGAATAGCAAGAGGAATGCTCTATCTTCACCAAGATTCTCGTTTCAAAATTATACATAGGGATTTGAAAGCTAGCAATATATTATTGGACGCAAATATGAATCCCAAAATTTCAGATTTTGGAATGGCAAGAATCTTTGGTGGTGATCAAACCCAAAGCAACACCAGTCGGGTTGTTGGCACATTGTGAGTACCAACTTTACTTTTAGGGTTGAATGAGGGATTTCTAATTAACACTCTTGTAAATTGTAATATTGAAATTAATTGTGACCTAAAACTTTACTTTTAGGGTTTTAGTTCACAATTACTTTCAATATTACAACTTATAAGAGTGTTATTTAGAAATCTCATCATTCGATTTACCATGGCACTAGAGATGACAATGGATCGGGTTGGATCGGGTTTTGCGAGATCCAAATCCGATCCACTTAGTTATTAGATCACTTATTCATATTCAAACCCGATCCATATCTAAAATATTGAAATCCATACGCGATCCATTATACCTTTTTCAAATCCATATCCGCTCCAAATCTATACCCGATCCACCATATAATCCAAAACCCGATACAAAACTTGTTTTGGCCATATAAAAAAAAATCATCTAATATGACAAATTTGAAATTTCAAACATAACAAAGCCTAAATTTTCAAAAATATTTGAATGAATCGGGTTTGGGGTATGAATGGATCGGATTTGGATTTGGTTCGGGTTTTCCAATAGTGGGTTTGGATATGAATTTTCAAATAGTGGATCGGTTATGGATTTTCAAAAGTTGGATTTGGATCAAACTTTTTTCTTCAGTTTGGTTCGATTTCGGTTCGGTTTAGGGCACTATTGCCATCCCTACATGGCACATAGTACCTTCAAACTAGCTAATAACCTCGCTCTTATTTTAAAGACTAGGAAAAAAATGACGTGATAAATCGAATGTACCTAAATTTATTTCAGTGTTCATTGTCTTGGATGAACATGTCCATACATAAATTTAATGTAGTAAACATTTTTGGATAATTTTTTTTTCTTTTTTGAAAAGCTAAATACAATTTTACTCTATAGTAAACCTACGTCGTAGTTAAACTAGTTTCTCTTCATATAATTATTAGAGGTATTATGCAAAGATTTGCGAAATTTAATTTGAGTGTTCACCAAATAACTAAAGATAGTGTTTGTTGTTTAGTGGCTATATGTCTCCAGAATACGTCATGCACGGGCGATTCTCGACGAAATCAGATATGTACAGCTTCGGAGTGTTGGTCTTGGAGATTATAAGTGGCAAGAGAAATAGTTCATTTTATGAATCAGGCTATGCCGAAGATCTTATAAGCTATGTAAGTTCTATCTATTTAAGATCGACACGAGTATTTAATTAACAGTTTTTCTAACGCTTGTTCTAAGTACACACATTAAGATGCCACGTGAGGCAGGATTCTCAAAATTATTCGATAGGGAATTAAAAGATGAACTCATTGTTGCGATTTTTAATCAAGTAATCTTGATAATCTTTCCTATATGACTTGATTAGAATACACGTTAGAATTTGTTTAATTAATAATAGATGTGTATTTATATATGACAGTCAATGCAATGATTTTATTTGTTTGTACTCGTAAAGTAGTTGTCTGCGATTTCACCTCTTAAATTGATTTACTAGACTTAAGGTGGTAAGTAACTGCAGGCTTGGAAGTTATGGGAAGAGGGTAAGCCATTGACGTTGGTTGACCCGGCCATACGAGAGTCATGCTCGAGCCAAGAAGTGATGAGATGTGTACAACTTGGCTTGTTGTGTGTCCAAGAGTCCGTCGAAGCGAGACCATCAATCGAGACGGTTGTTCTGTCATTAGACAGCTTCACTATCACTCTTCCAGTTCCAGGACAACCACCTTTCTTCGGCAAGAGTGTAGGGGAGTCGGAAATTGGTAAGATAATGCTCTCACTTCAATCGTCAGAGAACAACTCGATACCAGCTTCTGTGAATGATGTTTCGGTGAGTGAAATGGAACCTAGATAGATGAAACGCCACCATCATATCGATGGAAACTATGTATCCAGGGGAAGGACATACAGCCCACATTATATAGACATAGCAAAAATCACTATTAGAGCATTTTTGGCGTAATTTTAGAATCCAGAACTGGTTTTATTATACCCCGTCTAAGTAATTTCGTATGAAATCGGAGGAGCATCTCAACAAAAATTTAAATGATGATTAGGACGAATGTTTTATGCTCGATTATACAACATTCACGCCAATGTATTGGATTGAAATAGTGAAAAATATACATGGTCTCCCATAAATATATTAGTTCTAAATTTCTACTAGTGAGGATATTAGAGTTTCAAGATCGAGTTTGTGTATACGCTCCATGAACTCTTAGTCGACGTGCCACTATTAGCACAATTAAAATAGACTTTAACGTCATAAGAGGATTGTCTTTATAAAAGGGTAATGATAATCATTACCCTTTTTACTAATGCAACTTAAATTGTGAAAGAGTGAATAATACGATATCTATATAATTAGCTTGGATTTAAGTAGCATTAAACAAAATTATATTGGCGTTATCAATCGCCCTAATAAAATGCATAGAGTCCAATCAATAATTTATTTGTAATAATACATGATTTTTCATAATTTCCAGAAGATTAAAGATTATTTCAAAGTCATGAATCAGTATCAAAAATCAAATTATAGTTTATATCTAACTCTGCTTGTTAACTATACAAATTCTTATTTAAGACGGGTTTGCCTGTTAAGTTGTATGATTAAAATAAAAGCAAAATGCATATATAGAGATAAACAATAGATTTGTCTTACATGCACAAATGGGATGATATTTAGCCCGTTTTAATAATGTTAAGACGATAAATGTGTGTTAAGAGAGACTAACCATATCAACTATTTGTAGATAAAAAAAAATTAAGGTCTTAGGGTGTGTTTAAGGGTTTTAACTTGAAACCAAGCAAGAAAGTCTTCCTTCACCCACTAATAATTATATCAATTTTTGAAACTAAATGGTACAATGTTTCTTGATTATTACCAACATTGTGATGTGTCATTATCTAACCATAAGATATTTTCCTTCCATTATTTGTAAAGATTATTATGACATTGACAACTAATTAACTGTACTTGAATCAATTCCACCATTTTTGATTTTTCATCTATCAAATTCATTCTAACTCACTAAACATGTCTAAACAAGTAATCACAACTATCTCACTAACACTCTTACACATCCTTCTCTTCTCTTCCAACATCCCCACATCAATCTCAACACCAAATTATGTCTATAGCATTTGCCCAACTACCTCATTTCCCTCAAACTCCAAATACATGACTAACCTCAATAACCTTCTTAACTCACTCGCCTCCAAAGTCACCTCGAATCCCGTCCCTTTCTACTCCACATCCTCGGGCGACAACACGAGGGATGTCGTCTACGGTCTCTACCTTTGTCGAGGCGATCAAAACACCACCGGATGTACCGATTGTGTTGTGAGCGCTGCCACGAATGATGTCCTTAACGTATATTGTCCGAGTTCACGGGTGGGAGTGCTATGGTACGACGAGTGTATGATTAGGTACTCCAACTACTCCATATCAGGTAAAATGATAGATTCGCCCTTCGAGCCCATATTGGATGCAGTAACTGGTCGGCTCTACCAAGGGAATCAAACTTTGTTCAAGGAAGTTGTGATGAATACTATGAATAGTATGGTGAATCGTACATCTAATGATTTGACGAAATACGTGACACAAGTGGTAAATTTTACCAAGTCAGATACACTATATGCTATGCAACAGTGTACACCTGACTTGGCCGCTAAGGACTGTGGACGATGCTTGGAAACTGCGATTAGTCGACTCCAGATTGGGAAAGGCTCGACTCTTTTACAACCTAGTTGTCAGTTTCGGTATGAGATTTTCCCCTTTTACATGTTGACACCTCCGCCTTCCGCGACTACTGGCAACCGTCGAAGCAGTGAGTTTGCTTTCGTACCTTTAATTCACATTTTGTCATAATTGTTATGTTAAATAGCATTTCTAAAGATTCACAATTAACATATAGACAATCCGCAAAGGTATCTACGACTATCTAACAATGTAGGACCCTTGTACGAGTTTTTGCCATACCTTAACGATCAATGATTTTTGTTGGGTAACAACCCAAGTTCCACATTGAAAAAGAAGATGAGTTATGTCTTATTTTGTAAGAGACTTACAACTCCATTATTATGGGGATTTTTGAAAAGTAGTCCAAAAACATGTTCGTGTTCACTATGCCTAAAACAGGCAATACCACACTAATGTAACGGTCTGGTGGAGGCGGTACATTGTCTTTATTTCTACATTTATCTTAGGGTTTTAGTGTTATTTGTGAACAATTACCTTTCATTGTTTCGGCTTTCCACCATCTTTTATACTTTATTTTTGCAAAAGACTACCAAAAATCCATCGAAAAAAAGACGAGCATTGAATTACCATCTTCAAGTTGAATCGAACTCTTTACTTCATAACCCTACTAATTTTCGATAAAGATTGATTAAACCTAACGTTAATCACCTCAATTTGTCAATCTCTTACCCGAATAAAAATCATAATTCCCTGAAACAAATCAACTTCGGCACTTATCTGAAGATGGTAAATTCTTACTTATGATCTATTATGCACAAAATCAACGTATAGTATTAACTATTGGAAAATCATCATGGACTCACTTTTAGATCACTTGTCTGCTATCTCACTAGTTTTCATCTGCTTAGAAGATGTTCATTGAAGAGTATGTTACCATTCTCTTATTTATTCCCTCTCCTTCTATTTTTTTGACACATCACCCTCTCTTTCATCCAACTCATTTTCCACTATCTTCATCCTCCTCTTTTTCTTCTTCTATTTTTTTTCCCACATAAAAGAGGATCATCTCTACATCCTCTTTCATATTTTAGTTATTTTTTCTATTGAAAATAAAATAATATTCATATGCAATGTTTTTATTAGAGTTTTGGCACAAGGGCCTAGGTTGTACTTCCTCTAAAAATAGAGGAAGTCTTCCTCTAAAAATAGAGGAAGTCTTCCTCTAAAAATAGAGGAAGTCTTCCTCTTCCTCCTTCAAAGAGGATGTTCAATATTAGTTCCACAATGAAGTGGACATCCTCTTAGCACCCTCTTTCATCTAAGAGGATGGTCAGTCCTCTTCAATGTGGATGTTCTTACCATCTTCGCCATAAAAAAGAGGAAGATGATACTTTTATATGACTGAGAATCGAGATGGCCATAAATAAAAGGTAATTTTTGAAAAAGAAAATCTTGCATCTTAACCACCACAATATTATTTAGTACTCTCATGTAAAAAAAAAAAAAAAAATAAGTTGGTTACATACTCAATTATATTAAACTGTTTATTAGGTGGTACTTAGTAGTTAGTACTCTGTATACACAATACATTATACTAACTATGTTCCAATGAATAATTTATATTTGCTTTTGCTTTATTTTGTGAGGGAAAATAAAGTATATGTAAAATATTAACCGAAACGGAAGGAATATATGTCAACATGTGAGTGATTGGCTTTTAGTGTTGGTTGTATTACGGTGTCTCGATGCATAGATGTCACGGTCTTAAGATACCCTGAGAGGACCGTAATTGCATTTAGTGCCCTACTGGTATCATTATTTGGTCGACCACAAAACCACTTTTCCAGTCACTCATTCGTTACTCATTAGACTATGAAAGCTTCACTACTGAAAACAATCGATGACCCAATCATGGTATGTGACTGTAATGACTATTATGTGGCAATGCTACCTTTGTTTTTTACAAGATAACGTTACTTATTACGGAGTAACTAGTATTTTTCTAACGTGTATTTTAAGGACACATAATAAAAAGTCATTTAAGAAAATATCAGGCCACCCTACCTAGACTTGATCCGGGTCAGAAAATTAAATATATTAGTGTTCTACAACAATATTCCCTTTGCACCTACTTATTTTGAATTTTTCTACTTGAATGTGGCTAATTGAGTAAACTGAATGGAATGCATGATACAGTGTGGTTTTATTTTAATTGTTTACACTTTGCAGGCCATACGATTATAGCCATTACTATCTCAGTAGTTGCTGCCATTTTAATAATCACAGTGACGATTTGTTTGATAAAGAGAAGATCCAAGAAGTATGATGGCCTACCTTTCGGAAGTGGTACGTCTATTGTGTATAATAATTATAATAACGAGTCTTGGCATCAACTTATCATATATAGATCCAATCTAATATAGTAAAAGTGAGAGTATGAAACTGAACCTCAATACTACCTGATAACTCCTAGTTTCTCGATGACATATTTTTCTTTCTTATTCTCTAATAACATTTCATTCGTAAATATTAATAAGGATTGTTTCACTATCATGGCATAGGGTCTGAGGACTTTGAAGCAGCGGAGTCGTTGCATTATGAACTTTCAACACTTCAAGCAGCTACAAACGACTTTTCAGAGGACAATAAATTAGGAGAAGGTGGATTTGGATGTGTCTACAAGGTACGGACTAATACACTTTCAAATTAATAATATACAGAGTACATATATATTATCGGTCCATCAATAGTGTCCATTTAATTTTATTTTAATATAAAATCATTTCACTTTCCATTTGCCGGTTTAAAATTCGATTAAAAGATATAATACACAATATAAAAAAAGAAAATGCTTTTACACCACATTGAGCATTATCGCTACATTCCTAGAATCAGGGCTAGTGACTTCATATTTTGTTATTAAGATGAATTATCATTTTTAGTATTTAGACATAATGATGTAATGGGTAGAAGTTGTAAATAAACCGTAGGAGACCATCTACCACTTTAAAACCTTCTCACCCAATAATTACTAATAACCCTACTTATGTGGGAACATATTTGTGGTAGGGCACACTGTCAAATGGGCAAGAAATAGCAGTTAAACGGCTATCAAAAAGTTCGGTACAAGGTGCACAAGAATTTAAAACAGAAGTTCTATTGATAGCCAAACTTCAACATAGACGATTAGTTCGGCTTCTTGGATACTGCATTGCTGCCTCTGAAAAGCTTCTCGTTTACGAATACCTTTCAAACAAATCCCTTGATCATTTCCTCTTTGGTATGAACTCGTACCTTTCTCCCCGTTCAATTACTTAGCAAAAATTCTTGACATCGGTGTAAGCATGAAACGGATCTAAAACAACATTTTTGATTTATAATGCTCATTAGTTGGTATTACTATATTGGAGCATTTTCCTACATAACTAATATGTTCATATTTTAATGGTAGATCCCGTAAAAAAGGCGCTATTGAATTGGAATACACGTTACAAAATTATACGAGGAGTTGCTCGAGGAATACTTTATCTCCACCAAGATTCTCAACTTAGAATCATACATCGCGATCTTAAAGCAAGTAACGTTTTGTTAGATGCGGACATGAATCCCAAAATTTCCGACTTTGGAATGGCTAAGATATGTGGTATTGATCAGACCCACGGCAATACAAATAGAGTGGTCGGAACATAGTAAGTCTTAAATTTGAAAACGTTTGACGTATGAGAAGGAAGGTTGTTAATGCATATATCATGTTGCCTTGCAGTGGTTATATGGCTCCCGAGTATGCGATGCAAGGCAAGTTTTCTGTGAAATCCGATGTTTACAGCTTCGGTGTGCTAGTCTTGGAAATAATTAGTGGCATGAAGAACAATACGTTCTATAAAAGTGGCTATGCTGAGGACCTCTTAAGTTATGTAAGTGCATTGTAATCCCTAGTTGCAGTTGTCATCTATGACAATATTTAGCGACGATATTGTTACGTAACTGCTTTTTCATGTACATGTTTTACTTTTTTCATTAATAATATGATGTAATTTCTAGGCATGGAAACAATGGATAGACGGCAGACCTATGGAATTTGTAGACGAAATAATAAGAAACTCGTGCTCGATGAACGAAATGAAGAAATGCATGCATCTAGGCCTGTTATGTGTCCAAGAAGCAATAGATGAGAGGCCTACAATGACTACTGCAGTTCTAATGTTGGACGGTCAATCGGTCCCTATTCCAACTCCGGCACAACCCGCTTTCTTTACCAAGAGCATCGGAGGATCAACTTTTGGTTCGGATCAATCGATAAGTGAGTCAGTGCCTTGGACCATGAATGAAGCTTCCGTTTCCGAAATCGAGCCGAGGTAAGAGGCTAATATATAAAGAGATAAGGTGGCAGACTGGCAGTAGATAATACTAAGTTTCTGAAATGTGGTCTATAATTATGTGCTTGTGCGAAACTCACTATCACCCCAAAGTTGTTGGTTTTTTTCGATGTAATAGGATAATTGAAATTTGCAGAAGGACAACAATCCGAAACTCGAATTATGATACAACTTGGATTTTTAAGGAATAATAATTGTATTATTTCCTGTTTATTTTGTTTCCTTATTGTGTTATATGTAATCTTTTGTATCTTAGACTCCGTCTAGGGGTGTATTCTAGAAAAGATGCTATAGTTACACTTAGTGTATAGAATCTTCTATATACCACTAAGTAAAATTCGACATATGGAAGCTATTATCTAATTATGAAAAGAATTATTTTCAATGAGGCGAGGAATATGAGAAGTAAAAAAGGGAAAATTATTAAGGATTTTATTAGTTTTAAAATTATAAACAAATTATTATATTTACCAAAATCTTATCATATCTTTTTTTCTTTTAAATGAAAAATAAGCAATACGTTTACTCTCCAACCTTGCCCTCCCCTACCACCATCCATCAACATGTCTCGATCACTAGTCTCCTTCAGCCACCCATTCAACCCTACAACAACCAACACCACACCTATCACTGACGATCCACACGCCATTCTCATCACCGACGACCCACGCGCCTTCTCCCATCATGAACTAATAACGTCGAAGATATTAATAACGTCAATGGTTCGATTTGCTTTACTATAATAAAATCGATAATTCAATTATTCGATAAGGTTATTGGCGGGATGACGACATTTGTGGTCGTTGGCCGGACAAGGAGGTGGTTGGCAGCGTGAATTGGTGGTGGACAGGATTGAGATTCAATCGATTTTGCTATTTGGCGGGGTGAGGAGGTTAATGCGCCAGTGAGCGTGGGAGTTGGCCAGAGGCGTTCGTCGGTGCCGATACGCTTTTGACTAGCAGGGAGGAGGCAGTAGGGGTGGTGGTGGTGGTGGTGGCCTGGAAGGGATTGGTGTTGAGGTGGCCCTTTGATACGACAGAAAAACGAAAAACATAAAAGAATTGGAAAATATAATCTTACCTAATCTGAAAAAAACTTGGGAAAAGTGGTGTGTCGTTAAACCACCTAACAATATTTTTAACTCAACAAACAACTTAGTAAGTAGTAATTAGAGGTCGAACCTAACACTACAAAATAAACACGGGAAACTGACGGAAAAAATCCGTCAGTAACAGCCAAAATCCGTCAGGAATTGGCTTTCCTGACGGAATTTCCG
>VHZZ01006817.1:58978-75015 GCA_009801015.1 Silene noctiflora | reverse complement strand
GCATAAGATTTAGTTTTATTTTTATGACAAAATTAAAACTTTAATATATATTCTGGATATATATATTTCATTTTGTGATTAATGAATCCCAACAACAATTCAATAACTAACTTGGTTTCAAAGACTTGTTCCAAGATAAAGAACTTAACTCTCCATACAAAATAAACTAGGAAATGTAAATTGTTTTGTATAATCTAATGATTGAAAATAAAAGAGAAATATGAAAAGTATGTAAAGAGTAAAACTAGAGAATGAAAAGTGATGATAAGATATGAGATATGATCCTCCTAAGGTCGGGGCAGAGTCCTCCTATTATAATAATTCTAGGATCCAAACGTAAACATCCCAAGAAGCATCCAATGCACATAAATGCACCCAACCCCGATTGGGGATAGGCCACCCCGATTGGGGACGCAGTGATCCGGGTTTAAGGCCTTAAATGGCCATATTAATGGTCATGGAATCCAATAATTCTCATTTGATGCGTCTTTAATCACCCGGTAAATGCCTTGTGTGTGGAATAAACTTAGAATCCAATGTTTTATTTCCACATTAATTGCTTTGGACTTCTTTTATTGGGCTATACTTCTCATTTGTGTACATTTTGCCTTGCATGATAATTTGGGCCGTTTCTTTAACATATGATCATTTCTTCCAACACTTTGAGCTTGCATGATCAAGTATGATCCAATCCAATTTCCATTTAGATATTTGCTCTCTTGACGGGAATTAGCTAACGAAAGCTATATTTCCTGCAAATTACACTAAACACATGCAAAACATCTAGAACACGAGATTAGCTCAACTAAACACTAAAAGTAGTGAAATAAGCATAAAAACCGAGCTAATATTCGAAATATAATCACATATAAAATGGTCTAATAAAAAACCTATGACAATTCACAAGTTGTCATAGGTAAATTTGAATCTTATCTGTTTCATAACATGTAGTTTCAGAACGGGTAGATTTAAAAACAATTAGGATCAAGTCAATTCCATGTTAATGCTAAGGAATACTCTAAAGACACTATTATGATATAACCCGGGCAATGCCCGAAAATGAAATCTAGTATACACCATATGAGGTGATATATAACCCGTCTTAAGCTTAACTCGGGTAGTGAAACTTAAGACGGTTAGACTAGTTAATTTTTTAGATGGGTAAGTTAGCAAAAAAAAAATGTTGGGACAGTTTGGCGAAGTTTATAGTTCCCCGAGAAAGGACATACGGTGTTGAAGGCTCACTAGTTTCCCGTTCACTTCCTCTCTTCTGAGTTCTGAGTTCTGAGTTCTGAGTTTGTCACTCTGTATCACTCCAGGTGAAGAGCTTACCTTTTTGTCTCAATCTTCCTATACAATTCAGTTCTTCTAATTTCTCAATTGGTATTCAATTTGATTTTAATTATATAATTATTGAGGTTGGAATTACTAATTAGGGTTTACAATTAACTATGGTAAATACTGCCGAACAAGGTTGATGATGGATGTTGCTGCCAACTTGTTTTATGTTCCACTCTCTCTTTTTTCTGCACCCACTACCGTCTCTCATCGTACCCATTTCCTGATGCAAAACTATCCGGTATACCTCCCTGTTTTCTTAACTCTATGTTTTCTCTATGTTTTTTTTGATTGTTTGGTAAATTGATTGTTTGGTACTCTCTTAGTCCCGGTCATTTGTTTGCCTATTCCATTTATAGGTGTCTCAATCATTTGTTTATCTTTCTATATTGAGAATATTTTTGAAGGGTTCTACGTAACATATTGTCCACTTGTCACTCAACAACACCGCCCCCAAATGGTCACCTCCTCTCTCCTTGGTCTTTGTGCCAAAACCATAGGTTAACAAATGACCAGGACGGAGGAAGTATGTGTTAGTGGTTGTTTAGGACAGACGGGATAGTAGATAATGGTTAGCCCAACAGCAAGGGAAATAATTTGGTATTCTTCTCTTATGGTAATACTATACTTTATATCCCTAATTGAGGGGTTAATCCTCCTTTTCTCTCCTTCAACCATCACCATGTTGACCCATATTTCATACCTTCATTGCCGCCTATCTGGTTAAATTGTGATTTAGGAATGAGTATAATGTATCCCTAATAGATTGGAAGGATCATAATGCTTGTATTCCTGATGCAATAATGTCTAATGGAGTTCAGTTCACTGCTAAGTGTATACTCCATGTTCCAGGGACTCATAGGAGTTCCATTGACTGCAGATCAAACACGTCCAGTTGCATCCAGCCAGGTTATTGCCATCATTGAATATCATATGTTGCAAGCAGAGGCCGAAAAGAGAGCAATCTGTAAAAAGAGAGAGGGTTCCGCAGAATGTGGATCTTCCACCCTTATTATCCAAGGACAAGAAAAAGCCCTATCCAGTCCCTATAAAAGAGATTCTAAGGAAAGGAAGAGCTGAGAAAAAACTTTCACAGATGGGCATAGAAAGGCAACTAGAACCTCCTCAAAATGGATTACTAGTGCCTGAGCTCATTCCTGTTGCACATCAAGTTCTAGCAGCTTGGGAGGATCTAATCAAAGGTCTTGCACAGCTCTTGCACGTGGTTCCTGTCCAAGCGTGTAGGTAAGAGTAATACATCAATGTTATCCCAGTGCCTTAAGATCTTTCCCATGGTTAGGTAATGCGATGTCGGATGTACGCAGCCTCACGAAGAGGATGAGGCTGTTTCCAGATGACTCATGATGAAATTGTGTTGTGGATTGTATTGACCATATATGATTTCAAAATACCAAAAGTGCAGACATTTGAGTGAGTAATTGGTAGGCTTATATTTAACTAAGTACCTTGTGTAACAATGTACATTATTCTCTTACAGTGAGTGCTCGGAAGTTCATGTGGCTGGGACTGGCCATCTAATTCAGGACTGCCAGGGATCGACCAGCAATAAGCGTCAAAGTTTTCACTCGTGGATAAGGGGATCATTCAACGATGTCCTGATTCCTATTGAATCATACCATCTCTTTGACCCTTTTGGCCGGAAAGTCAAGCACGAAACCAGGTTTGACTATGATCGCATCCCTGCTGTTGTTGAACTCTGCATCCAAGCAGGTGTCGAATTACCAGGTTACCCCTCTCGTCGTCGGAGTAGACCCATTCGGGTATTAGGGAAGAAAGTCATTGATCGTGGTGGCTATTTTGAGGAACCTAAACCATCTACTCCAGGAGATTCCTACGCCCTCCTAAATTATGATACACAAGGTGCGATGTTTCGGTTCCCCCCTCCAACGATGGCAGATCTTCCTAAAGTTGCCCAAGAAACATTGGATGCATATGAGACTGTTTTAAAGGGTGTGAAAAAATTGATGCAAAAGTATTCCGTTAAGGCATGTGGGTATTGCCCAGAAGTTCATGTGGGCCCTTGGGGCCATAATGCGAAATTATGTGGAGAATTCAAGCATCAGTGGAGAGATGGGAAGCATGGCTGGCAAGATGCGGTAGTTGACGAAGTCTTGTCACCAAATTACGTGTGGCATGTTCGAGATCCCAGAGGATCGCCTCTCAAGAACGCACTCAAGCGATTCTATGGTAAGGCTCCTTCGGTTGTTGAGGTGTGCTGGCAGGCTGGTGCTCAAGTTCCTGACAAATATAAACCTATGATGAGGCTTGATATTGTCCTCCCTGACAGTGAGGAGGCTAACTTGGTTGCTTGAAAATGGAGGGTTTATGATTTTTGACTGCAACTTAGCTAAATAATACGGAGTTATGTAAATATATTACGACTTGTATTAGTTGCAAACTGAAGTGTTGTACTAAGTGTAGAATTTGGAGATTTGCAAGCATTGGGTACAATTTGTTGTTGATACATTGGGAAAAGTACGTAGCTTCCTTACCGCAAAAAAGAGAAAGAGAACTATATCATAAAGGTGAACAATTCTTGGCTTTTCATTTCAATTCAGCTTACTCTGGTTCATTAGAACCCATCCAATCTTGGAGCTTTGTGGATCAACTCATGGGAATTGGCAAGGTATTATAAGTTGATTTCGCATCGATAGGCCTCCACAATTGACCTATTTTCTGGAGGTAATTGTCTTCTGCTGCTATTAGAAATTTAGAGGGTACACATCCTGTTATCTCGCTGCCTAATCAAATAGTTCAAAGGCTAGGTTTTCCTTATCGGTTGCGGTTCTGCCTTATGATTTTTGTAACCTGTATCTTTCATACCGATGCAATGGTGTTCTTAGTTACGGAGTACTTTTCATAGCTAACACTTCTTAGTATCCTTCGACTATGGATCATTGCTGTGATGTTTATGTTTCTAATTAGCACCAACACTCCTATTTGTTGGTTAAAAAAAAACGGCTCTTTAAATTCTCTGTACTTCTTACGTTGTGAAGTACTCCAGTATCGATTACTCAATTCATTTTTACGATGTACTCCCTCTGTCCCGGTCATTTGTTGTCTTTTTTTTCATTTTAGGGTGTCGTAGTGAATTGTTGTCCTTTCTATTTTCAGAATGAATTTGAAGAGCAATTTGATCCTTCACACTTAATTTGGTCCACTTGTCATTTAGTAATTGGTCATCTCCTCTTTCCTTGGTCTTTGTGCCAAAACCAAAGGACAACAAATGATCGAAATGGAGGGAGTGATTTTTATTATAGGTCATTCATAAAACGTCTATCTATGCATTTTACGATGTAATCAGAGTATGATCCTCTCCACTTGGGTTTTTTCATTCCCCCTTTCCATTACTTTGAGTATGATTTTGTTTGGAAAAAAATATATAAGAAATTGAGAACGAACATCGAGAGAATGGGACAATATCCTCGCCTTTATAATCATACCTCCCATCCCAGCGCCATGGTCATGAGCTGTTGTGACAACATGATGTTATTTATGGTAATGTTGTTGAATTGACTATGTAGAAGCACAGAACTGTAGATGACAACAATTTTTTTAGTTAAAAGTTTTCACCACTGTTTTATTTACCCCATGATTCAGCTATTCGGTAAAAGGGTGATATACTGTGATCTGTACTAGTTTTGTAGTGTGCAAAAAGAAAATGATTTATTTTCTGGCAGTTTGCTCATTCAAGTGGGTTCACTGCTTCGTTGTTCATGAGACATGAAGGAAATGATAACATTAATAACTCCATGTATTGGACTCCGTCAATATGGCTGCCCTGTGGGACAACCATGCTGGAAAAGGAATAATTTTGTATAGCATTTTAGGCGTTTCAATTCAATCTTCTTTCGATATTGGACTGTCCTTTGTTTTGGTGGTTTATGATCATTCATATCATCATTCATATCATGAATTGTTCAATCTGCAATAACTCCGGATTCTTCATGCCTTTCCAAAAGTGTTACGGGTTTCAAGGCTACTCTTGCATGTGATCGCCGCATGGTCGTATAAGACAACTTAGAAATTAGCATGTCTTCTTCAAATGTAGTCCATCTAAGTTTTGCGTTTTAAGTTGAGAACATTCTGGTAGAACGGTCAGACTTTTACCTTGGTATGGACTAAGAACCAGCATGGTGTTTTGTCTGCTTTCCTTGCTTTGGTACTTCAATTAGCTTCTTAATGCCTGCCTAAGTTGTTTAGAATCTTATTGAGTTCTTATCTCTTCTTTTATTCAGCGATCTTTAAAAGCCTCATCACATTCCCACCCATTTAAGCATTTCATTTCGTCTTATATGACGAGCCACGTTTGAACAGATGAATGGCAAAAAAAATATGAAAAACAATTTGAATCAGTAATATTTACTTTCAGTATTTTGTTTGGTCTGATTTGGTAGATGGACCTCTTACATTCAATTTACAGGGGATCAAAAGCTGACTAACTGAACTATTTGGCCCACAGACATTCAGGAGTAGTTAGCGAGCGAGCCTATGCAAATTTAAAATTTCCGAAAATGAATTTTCCATAACCAGTTATTTAGCCAGAAAGAGGGGCTGGTCCAATGGGTCGTTCTGCTCATGAACAGGCGAACAACTCTAAGTCAATCTCCGCTGTGATAATATGCTTAACAATCGGTGAAAAAATGAGGTGGTTGATACTTTCTAACATGATACTATACTATTGCATCTATGGCTTTGGCTCTGGCTCTGGTAATTGTAAATCGAGTGGCCACAGCCTCTTAAATGTGTTGGTTTGCAACTTGCTAAGTGCTTTCTCTATCGCATATCTTTTGCCATGTTTTTCCATCAATCTATTCGTAATTATGAAGGGGAAAAGGATGTGTAAAAACAGTTAAATGTACTACACTCCAGTGTTGATTATGGCGTACTATGTAATATCAACATCCTGAATGACCCCTATCCACCTGCTGCCTGCATGATGTGACTGCACTTAACGATTTCCTTTCTTCTTCATTATCATTTAACGCCTAAACTTAACTCCCACCTACTGCTTTTTTATTGTCATTATGATAACTATGTTGATTATATCTTATTCACAGGAGTACAGGACTATGACTCCCTAGCTGCATTGGCAAAGATCAGACTGGTTTCTGCCTTTGAACCGCCTTAGAATTTACCGTGGTATGTCTATCTTTTGAATAATAGCGTATGAGACTGAAAGCAACATTCAGAGTTAAAAACAAAAGTAACCCTTATAACTATGTAGCCATAAACTAGTTGGAATTTAGAAGGATTATATTGAAGACACGAGATAACGTTTGAGCCGTCTCATGTACTAATAGACAATAGTTGCTTAATCTTTCTAACGACATTGCTAGTGCTGTTAAAAGGCTGCATACATCTCGACCCCTGCTATTGAACCTTTGAGGTTTTGTTCGGATGTTTTTTGAGAGGACTGCGGGGGAATGTTGATAACATTGTTGATGTTGGTATGCTAGTTATTAAGTCATTGTCATGTACAGTATTATCTTAATTAATCATTACAATGTTTGTAAATGATATGATATGATTGATTTGTTACTCGTATCCTACTAATCTCTCTCTGAATGGATGGTGGTTATCATTCCTTTCCTGTCCCGAGGAGAAAAGCTTTCTAGACTGTTGACAATGATTTGAAGTCTGAAAATGACCATGAAAGGGAAAGAAATTTTATGTGAATCATGATTCCACCATTATTGATTGTGCTATGGGCTTGACAGACTGATTAATACAACAATTTATCGACTTTCTAATAATGCAAATCTCAGTTGACGTATCCGTAATCGGTAAAGTCATTGAGTAATGGTACTCATGATTTGAGTTAGAATGTACGGAGTATCAAAATTGACCTTGTTGGCTGTGCCTCTTTTTTACCGTATCAGGTAAACTCATTGAGTAATGGTACGCATGATTAAATTGTTGGAATCCTGGGTTCTACATTTGAAAGTTTTAACTATGGAATGAACATAATTTTGTCGATATTGAATTATTGCCTTTATTGGTTATGTCTCACATTTTGCAAATATGAGTCGGTCTTTCATAAGACTTATTCTTCCTTTATATAGCATTTACTGATTTCATCTATATGCAACATCAAGAACTTTAACCAGTTAAGTCCAAATAGTGGACTGCATGTAATAAATCCTATTTTTTGCCTTGATCATATAGAACATTGTCAGATCTCCTCTGAGATGTAACTGTTTCATGGCACTGTTCTTCATCCATTTAAATATATGTTCAGATTTTGTTGTTCACCTAACAATGTTCCTGGGACACATGAACATGGGTGATATTTGGAATTAGGCTGTTTAATTCCATGGAAAATTCACCAGAAAATGAAATTGAATTATACAAAGTACAGTTGGACCAGAACCAAACAAACCTATCTGATCCTATTTTGTTATCCTCCTCATCTCACCACCACACATTTATTGAAGGACCTTTCAAGCAGATCTATCATTTTACGAAACTGCCCCTTTCATTATCGATAAACCCCACCTTATTTAGAAGGGACACCTTCCATGGTGGCTTTACTTCCTCAAGGTGCTAATTGCCAACTTAGACCCATATTGGTAACTTCACAGTTATTTGCTGATCATTTTACATTCTCGAAAAAAAGGAAATCACAACACAATTTCGGCCTCATTAATCTAGTACCCTCAAAATAGTTTTTATATGCGCGAATTTAAAAAGATGAATAAAAGAAAAGAGGGTAGAAAATGTATTTATAGGTAGAAAAAAAGTGGTGATTTTATTTCACTGCAAAGGTTGTCTAGTGAAGTACTCCATAGCTTAATTAATTGATAGGGCACACCCACATGATGATAAAAAGGTCATTCAATCTTTTCGAATGACGGGACTTGATCAAAAGGGAGGTGAAATAAGTAATTGTGACATGTCTTCTAAGAAAAAAGACCAACTCTCTTCTGCTATGAAGCGTACCAGTGAATGGTTTGCATCTAATCTCATCTTATATGTTTGTGTGGAGTTTAATAAATACAACCCCATCTTTTGTTTTATACACAATAAACAAACATGTATGCATCTCCTAAACTTGAACTATTACTGTATGCATGTTGTTTTAAGCATTCATGTTTCTTAATCAAGATTTTATTATTTATGCACTTTTGTCATTGCAGGATTTTCTCTCAGGAAATTCCGAGTGATATCACTGTGGAAATTGGCGGTGCCTCTTTTTCTTTGCACAAGGTGACCATATTTGCACTATTTATGTATAGATTTTGTTGTCATCTTATGAGTTGATTATAATTCCGAGTTAATATCAGCTTACTTAGCTAGTGTGAAGTCATGAGCGTGGTACTAATGACCCGGGTTTCGAAACCCGCCAGTATCACAACTGCCATTATGGGCTTGTGGCTTCCTTTACAGCAACAAAAATTCTTTCAATGGTTCTTGACTTCCTGTATTCTCATTCTCTTAGCTACAAAGTTTTCAAAACCAGACATTTACATGTATCTATGTAGGTAAAATCCTTCATATTGATGACGACAATTAGCTTAGTTGATTAAGTAATTGAAGAATGGTGCTGATATTCATGACATAGGTTCGAAATTCATTAGCATCACATATTTGGGACTAAAGGTTTACACACAAAAAAACTTCATATTGGTGGTTCCACATGTCATTTCATGTTATCCGACCCATGGAACTAATATTTTTGTTGTTGTTTTATGTTGAACACAGTTTCCTCTAGTGTCGAAATCTGGATACATAAAAAAATTGGTCTCAGAAACTAGTGACAGTAAAGCAGAGATCATTGTCATAAAATTAAATGACATTCCTGGTGGTTCAGAAGCATTTGAAATAGCAGCAAAGTTCTGTTACGGAATAAATTTTGAGATTAGTACCGATAACATTGCTGTCATTCGGTGTGTGGCTGAGTTTCTAGAGATGACGGAGGACAACGCAGTTGGAAACCTTGTAGGACGAGCCGAGGCTTACTTGAATGAAATGGTGTTTAAGAGCCTTTCAAGCTGTGTATCAATTTTACAGGCATCAGAAAGCATGCTTCCAATGGCAGAACAAGTTAAGTTGGTTAGCCGTTGTATCGATGCTATAGCTTATCTAGCCTGTACGGATAACCAGTTTTCAGGGCCGAACAACATCGAAAGTGAGATTGAAGATGGGAATTCTTCGCTAGTTCCTCAGCAAAAACCCATTGTCGATTGGTGGGCAGAAGATTTATCGACGCTTAGAATTGATATGTTTCAAAGGGTTTTGATCGCAATGACTGCTAGAGGGTTTAAGCAGTATGCTCTTGGTCCTCTACTCATGCTTTATGCTCAAAAGTCTCTTAGAGGTTTGGTGAGATCCTTTCCCTTCTCCGTATTAACTATTTGCATAAACATGTGTAGGACTTGTAGTATAAGTTGCATGGTTGAACTACTAGATCAAGAATCGAAGTTTTGAATTAAGACGAAATAAAGCAAAATGACTCGATAAAGTTGGTTGTGCTTCTTTTTACTGAAAGTAGTAGTCTCTCAATGCAATTTTTCGATACAATTTTCACTATGAGTCATCCGAATACAGCTTCTTTGTGCTTATAAAACAGAGTAGGTTGCGGTTATCAACCTCTCTTCCTCTCCCTCCTAACTCACCGCATTTTCGGAATAATTTGTCCTTCTAAATAATATTTTGATATATGCATAAAATTTCACTATTTTGTTTTAAATACTTGTTTTCTATGTTTAAACTTTATAGTATGATGGTCTTATCTCACAGGAGTTTACAACTTTACACACACAAATTTACACATAAATTTCTACTATACAGGAAGTGTTTGGTAAGGGAAGAAAGAAAATAGAGCCAAAGCAAGAGCATGAAAAGAGGGTTGTACTAGAAACAATAGTAAGTCTTTTACCAAGAGAGAAAAATGTACTGTCAGTAAGCTTCCTGGCAATGCTACTTAGATGTTCCATATATCTGGAAACAACGATAGCATGCCGGCTTGATTTGGAAAAGAGAATGGCCTTACAGCTAGGGCAGGCAGTACTAGATGACCTTTTAATACCATCATATTGTTTCACTGGGGATACATTATTTGATGTGGATACCGTTAGGAGGATCATGATGAACTACCTTGAGTCGGAAGTGGATGGAAGTAATCTCGGGTATGGTGCTGGTGAGGAATATGTTCCTCCTACGATTACTGACATGGAGAGGGTAGGGAAGTTGATGGAGAATTATTTGGCAGAGATTGCGTCTGATCGCAATCTGACGGTTTCCAAGTTCATTAGTATTGCTGAAATTATTCCTGAACAATCCAGGGTTACTGAAGATGGGATGTATAGAGCTATTGATATTTTCCTTAAGGTACGTGCTGTTTCTTTCCTGTTCTGTTTTTTTCTTCTATTTCAATACGCGACTTCCATTGGTTAGTACGTGGAAAAAGGAGCCCTAGGGCATTTTTGGCGCTTATGGGTTCGTGTAATGAGTATCATTACTTAATGACTTATATACTGTATATCAGTATATGTTCATGTTTTATTTTGGATGAGAGTTACGCAGTCATGCACTAGTCAATAGCTTTGGTAGTCTATGTTCATGTTTTACACCTTAATTGAAATTTAACTATTTATGTCTTTGAAGTGATTAGAGTGCATTGCAACAGTCTGCAGAGTGCTAGTTCAAAGAGCCAAGTAAAGAGGAAATGATAGTAGTTGTATTGGTAAATAGTTGGTGGAGATTGTTAGGGGAGACGGGTCACCAACAAGGTGCCCTGAGTCTGTATTCAAGTCCGGTGAGGTTTATGACTATAAACAGTTTGAAACCAGTCTCTTTTTTTGTTGGTGTAAAGAAACCAGTCTTCTGATGCAGACAACTAGCTCCAGCAAAACTTATCGACCAGTGGCCTAAACGAGACCCAAACTTAACCACATAATTAATGACATAAATTTGAACAGAAATCTCAAATGAAATAATCAGAAACCTGTACTTAACAACTTGATTATAATCGGAAAATTGAAATGACCAAACACATTGTCATACCCAGGAATAGACTAAACCAAACCTGACCAAGTAACCGTTTGCCAGGTTACGTATGTACCATAACAGTTTAAAGTACGGAGTAGAAAAATGCCGCTGGTATATAGAATAACTTATCAGACTCACAGAGGTCTAGATTTGAAGATATTTACTGGAGATGTTCTTCTGACTAGCATTATTCTAAATTTTTTGGCCGAAAACATCACATAAAGTCCGAACTAGGGCCGAGTAGGATTACAGAGGCATTGAAACATTCTTCTACTTAAGTAGAGATTGGGAGTGCTTTACCTGGACAATCATGATTAGCTTACGTGCATTTGTGTAGGCTCATCCTGGTGTGAGTGACATAGAGAGGAAGAAAGTGTGCAGCTTAATGGACTGCCAAAAACTATCTCGGGAAGCATGCGCCCACGCAGCCCAAAACGACCGTCTACCCGTCCAAACGGTTGTCCAAGTTCTCTACTACGAGCAACAACGTCTTCGGGAGGCCATGAATGGCGAGCCCAATTCCCCTAGAAGCTCAATCATCCCTAGCAAGACCCTCAGCTTGTACCCTTCGGATGCACCACCCTCAGCCGAGCTATCCAAACTAAAAAGGGAGAACGAGGATCTCAAACTCGAGCTACTCAAACTTAAAATGAAGTTAAAGGAAGCCGAGCGATCGGGAATGGACAAGTCAGGTGCCAGTAGCCCAGGAGCAAGTAGCATTTCGTCTTCTGCTAATCATCAGAAACCTCCTTTGCCTAGGAAGTCATTCTTAGGCTCTGTTAAGAGACTGGGCCGCTTACTCTTGCCTGTTGACGGGCTTACTCCTCCTACAAGGAGCCGGAATAAGCCCGCTAAAGATCGCCGCCATTCCATCTCTTAAAGGCCCATTTTACATCATGACATTTTATTACAATTGTAGTCCTGTACAGTCTTTGAGTATATTCCTTGGTGTGTTGAAGAAAACTTCTATCATATTTCTTTTGTATTTATATCCGTTGATTTTATTGTGCCTCTCCATTAAATTGCGTGTTAGCGTGGATATCATCCCTTATTGGATATGTATTTTTATTAGTAGAGATTTATTTAAATTTACTGAAAATTTATATGATATTCCTGAAAATCTGATATTTATCCGTTTGCATATGGCATTTAGGTCGGTTAAATAGCCAATTAGCCATCATTCATGAACAATACCATACGCCTTTTGTTTACTTGCAAGAAATACTTAGGATATAAACTAGCAATTCAAACCTACTCATATCCTTGCAACATATTCTTTATCTTCAAGTCCGACATATATACACTACATACAACAATTCAATCCAGCCACTTCATCTTATATAAGAAACATCTACTATACAATAGTATATGTAAATGGTACTCTTTACCCCTTTTACACATATGCCTTTGCGAGGGCCATAAGGCTCCTAGCAAGACCCAATCTATCCTCCCATGATGAACCACCAAACTCCAATGCACAGACTCTCAACATATCTTTTAAGGTCTAGCCTCGCAGTCTGACCATTAGTAGCAGGGTGAAAAGTTGTACTCATCTTCAACTTAGTAACCGAAGAATTTTGTAACTCCTGCCATAACTTTGATATGAACAGACACTATGTCTTTTGGCATCCCATGCAGTTTCAATATGCTCCTCCTATACGTATTTTCTAACTCTGCCTTGCTCCATGTATCCTTCATTGGTATAAAATGAGTCACTTTAGTCACGCAGCCCACAACACAGATCATGTTATTCTCCTTATGAGTTTTCGACAAGCCGACAATAAATTCCATATCAATTAACTCTCAGTTCCATTTTGGAACATCTAACTATTGCACTTTACCTTGGAGCCTTGTGTGCTCATTCTTCACCTAGTAACATATCAAACATCTATCCACAAAGTATGATATCTCATTTTCATTCCTAACCACCAAAATGTATTTTTTGAGATCTTCATACAATTTTGCCTCCAAGATGCATATGGAGTATTGTGGGTCAAAAGCACTCTTTCAATTGCTCATCATACATTCGGAATACAACAACTAAGATCTCCTCACTTAACATCCAATCAGAGGCATAAGTAGCTAACTCATTAAACTTTGTGTAGTACTACTCACATTATTTCTCTTTAGTGCAAGCGATCAACTCAGCTCTCTTAGTACTTATGATATGTTATGGAAATAATTCAACCTTGAAGCCTTTTTCGGATACCAAAAATGGAGGTAAAGGGAGAGGTGGGGAAAAGAGAGAAGGGAAGAGAAGGGGAATGGAAATATGTATTGAATATTGAATAATAGATAAAGAGATTTTTTTTTGTCAGCCGTAAAGAAAGTTGTTTACGAAGACATTGCTCGTTTGGCTAATCCATGAGCACTAGAATTTGCTCCCCTAGAAATATAACTGAAACTTAAACAATGAAAAACGGATGCTATATTAGTAATATCTTGAAGAATCCCACGGATTTGATGATGACCATCTTGTGTACCTGCAATTTGGGATACAACCTGCAAACAGTCAGAGGAGACATGAAGATGAAGAAGACCCCAATCACGCGCCCAAAGTAGAACCCTGCGAACGCCAAAAGCTTCAGCTTGAATTGCCGACTTTGCTCTGATTTTGATACCACCTTCATATAGTAAAATTGCCTCGATCCCCTGACGCAATCCATCCAACAGACGCATCATAAGAGTCCCTCCATCCCGCATCCACTTTAACCCGTACAACCTAGCATCCACCCTTACCAATGACAAAGAAAGGATGGAAATCCCGTAGACGTAATTGGCTTACACTAACACACACCCGCTCCCCTTCCATGTCTTCCTCTGTCCGATTTTGTTGGATCTCTAAAGCGTTCATGATCATTTTCATATTCTGCTCCCACAGACTAAAGAACCATTTTGGACTGAAAGATCTATCCTTGAACAGAATGCCATTCCGCACAATCCATAAACACCATAAAATTGCTATTAATTGCAAAACTCGACTCTCAGCATTCTCCAAATTCCCAAGATAAGAAAGACAGTATATAACCAAGTAACTAATGTTTAGATGAGTATCGTTTGATGAATTGATCCCTAAAGACGAAGCCATCCAAACCCTTCGTGTTATGGGACAATCCCTAAACAAATGTTCTGATGTTTCCATTACATTACCGTCGTGATGACAAAGATGACAAGAGTGGTCTACTGAAATATTTCTTCTAGCGAAACCACTCCCAATAGGAAGAGTTTCAGTAATAAGCTTCCATAGGAAGACTTTCAAAGAATGAGACACAGGTAACCTCTATAATTTTGATTTACATAATTGTCTTCCAGTCGTACTTATTCGTGACTTATCCTTCTCTGTGCCGTTTTTTTCCACATATGTTGTAAAAACTACACCATACCCACTTTTCACCGTATACTCTCCATTTGTTGTATGTTTCCAAAACAGCTCATCACTATATCGTGTCGCACACCATGGGATTGCCAATATTTTGTTCACAAAATCTTCGCTAAAGACGACACGAATTAAACCCTCATTCCAATTCCTATCTCTTAACTGAAGATCCTTGACTTGGAGATGCATAAAATGGTTAAAATCACCCGTCAAGACATCACTTTTAGGTTCCGGAGTTTCACCATTGCCTCAATTAGTACACCAAACATTCAAAGCCGATGTTATTCCTGGTTTCCACCCAAAGTTGTCCCTAATCACATCCAAACCACCCAAAATACTTCTTGCTCCCCATGACAGTCTTCGTGTCGTACGCATAGATAACACACTTTGGAAACCAGCCGCTCCAAATATCTTCCTTTTGAAAACAGCACAAAACATCAAATCTTTTCCAGAGAGCAATTTCCACATGTGTTTAGCCAACAAAGCTTGATTGAGACACATAATGTTACGAATACCAATACCTCCCTCGCATTTTGGAAGACTTAGGAAGTTCCGAGAGTACTAGTTAATAGTTTTACCCAATCTGCATCCTGCCCAACAAAATTGCGACAAAAGAGCATTGAACTTTTTTGCCACACTTATCGGTATTTTAAAGACCTATAGAAAGTAATTTGAAATATTGGATAGGATAGAGGAGATTAGAGTTAATCTACCAGCCGATGAAAGGAAAACTCTATTCCATGACGAAATACGTTTGGTCACATTTTCAATTAGCCCACGAAAAAATTCCCTCTTTGAACCTTGAAAGTCAGACGGCAAACCCAAATATTTGGCAATCCCTTTATTCCTCTTAATATTGAAGGTCCTTAAGCATTTTCGCACCGTAGCTAACTTTGTATTTGGACTAAACAAAATACCCGACTTCTCTTCATTAATAACTTGGCCTGACGCACAGCATGCAATAGTCTTAAAGTATCTGTTTAAGTGTCGAAATAGACTCATCATTATCATGGAGGAAAAAAACAGAATCATCCGCAAAAAAACAGATGGGTCATATGCGTTATTCCACGACAAATTTGGAGCCCCTTAATCCTTGCGGCTCGTTTTGCAGATTCCACACTAGAAGAAAGAGCTTCCATACATAGAATAAATAAAAATGGTGATATGGGATCCCCATGACATAAACCACATTGAGGCCAAAACTGTGGTAGCGACGATTGATGTGTGCATTTTGTATAGACTTTACGGTCCATTTTAGCACACATTTCCGTATCGTTTTAGTGACTTAATATCACTTTATGCCCCGAAT
>VHZZ01006817.1:37970-50987 GCA_009801015.1 Silene noctiflora | reverse complement strand
GTACTTAGGTTTATTTTTGGTACGAAACGACAGTATCAACGATCCATTGAAAAGGACCTCATATGTTACAGTAGTCACACATCCCATAATTAGACAAATAAGTTTGTCTGGAAAGCCAAATTTTTCCAAGGCCAGTTTGAGGAAATCCCACCTCACTCGATCATACGCCTTACTCATATCAACTTTTAGGGCCAAACTCCCAACTCGTCCTCGAGTTTGAGAATTAATAGCATGAATGGCTTCATGTGCTAAAAGAATATTATCACTTANTACGCCTTACTCATATCAACTTTTAGGGCCAAACTCCCAACTCGTCCTCGAGTTTGAGAATTAATAGCATGAATGGCTTCATGTGCTAAAAGAATATTATCACTTACATGGTGCCCTTGTAAAAAGGCATTTTGAGATTCTCCTACCAAATAATTCATCACCCACCCCAATCGATTCGTGATACACTTGGTAGCAATTCTCATGAAGACATTACACAAGCTGATTGGGCGATAGTCCGACACAACTTCCGGGTGCTCACATTTCGGTATTAAAGTAATAAAAGTTCGATTAATCTCCCGAAGCACCATTCTAGAGTTGAGAATAAAAAGCACAGCCTTGGTGAAATCCTTTTTAATTAGAGACCAACATTTGTGATAAAAAACCGCAGGAATTCCATCCGGAGATAGAGATTTTAGGGTACCCATTTGAAAAACCGCCCTTCTTATTTCCTTAGATGTATATGGTTGGATTAAATAATCCGCATCATCAGCCGCAATATGCCTCGTTGTACATTGTAAGAAACTCCTAGCGACATCATTATCCTCTAATTCCAACCCAGGCCTACTTGCGTTATATAGATCAATAAAATTCTGCTGAAAAACACTACTAACCACATGAGTATCATAACTCCAACTCTCATCGTTTCTTTTGATTCCATGTATAAAGTTACAACGCTCACGTCCTTTAACCCAATTAAATAAAAATCGAGTACATGTATCGCCCTCCACCATACATTTAACTTTAGCACGTTGCCGTCAAAACATCGCTTCAACTGTTGCAAAATTTCGGACTTCTTCATTTACTCTTGTATACTCCTCATCGTGACCCTCTAAAATAGCTCAATTCATTCCATGCTCAAGTTTGTCATCAAAATCGTCCCATTTCTGCCGCCATTCTTGTCGTTTATCAAGAGCCCATTTCCTAACTCGTTGTCTTACCCACGTTAGCTTCCTCGTGACCCTAAACACCTGGGATCCCATATCAGGGATAGGCCAAGTCTCTGTAACAAGGTTTAAACATTCCTCATGATCCAAGGCCCACGCATCAAGTTTATACGACTTCTTACTTGCATTCTTGGTAAGATTTAGATCTAGTTCAATTGGAGCATGATTTGATATTTGAATTGGATAATGCTTTAACCCCGTATTTGGAAAAAAGAGAACCAATTGCTTGATGCCATTGCTTTATCAATGCGCTTATGTACCCATTGTAACCCTCGACGATTATTACACCATGTGAAGTGTGGTCCTTTAAAAGGTATATCAAGTAACTCATTACGAATTCTCCATTCATTGAAGTCCGTTGCACCACTTATTGGATTTTTGTTGGAACTCAATTTGTCACTCGCATAGTCCACTTAATTGAAGTCTCCAACAATGAGATAAGAATATTCAAACTTTTGGATCCATTCATCTAACTCCATCAAGACCGAGTTGCGAAAATTTGCCACCGGAGCGCCATAGAACAACATGAGATACCACAAAAGGCCATCATATTTTTGCACAAGTAGGATTACAAAATGCGTACAAGACATAACATGGCTAAGCCTAGTCTCACTATGCCATCCTACCCATAAACCACCCAAACTATCTACGGCATCCACGCCTACCGACTTAACAAAACCAAAGGATCTAAAAAGTGGATTAACATTATCCACATTACATTTAGTCTCTATTAAAAAAACAAAATTATACTCTCTCCTAGTCGCTCATTTCTTCCCTTTCCATTTTGCACAAGAAATAAGGAAATGATTTTAGACCACACAAAACACTCTTCCCCACATGCAAATGAATTTGGACCACACAAACCTTTCCAAAAAAGGAAAGAGGGAAGAAAATCCGACTACTATGAAAAAGGAAAGAGGGAAGAAATAAGCGACTAGGAGGGAGTAATACTTATTAGACATAAGCGCCCTAAGCATAGGAATTGTAGGGCGAGCGCGTTACTTAGGCCCCCACAATTCCAGATTAAACCCATCATGGTTGATGAGGAGGTTGAGAAGGGTCAACCTTTGCAAAGCCATCCTTAGTCATAGCATCATCAGAAGAAGCACTGGAATCCATAGGGTCCAGGTCAGATACATTTACCCTAAAACCAGTCCCCTTTTGCTCATCCTGCTGCAGCTTTATCCCATCACGCACACAAGGCCTTTTAGACAACTGGAAAAGGTATTTCTTGGCATGAGCAATAGTAGAAACAACAGACTCAGGTACTAAATCATCAGTAATTTCTGTGCAACAATTCCTCTTCCGTGCCCTCATGACAATATCCTTATGTATAGTCCCAAATTCATCAGTGTGATATAAATCAACAAGTCCCAAAAAACCATCTAAGACATTTCCAGATAACCTCCCCTCATCCCCCAAATTTGCAATAAGCCTTTATTTGTTTTCAAATGCAGCAATTTAAAAAAAACCAGACTCCAAAACCCTTTCATCCCTGGCCCTTCCTTCAGCTTCTTTTGCCATTTGTTCAGAAATACTCCTAGAAGTGGGTAGTTTAGCAGCAACAGAGTCTTTAAAAATTACCTCCAACGGTGCAATAGCAGATGAACCATTAACCAGTTCTCTCTCCTTTCTAAAAATAGCAGCAGAGTTTAAGTTCAATGGAATTGTACCTACCAACACAGGTTCTTCCCTCAAGGCAGAGGTGACCTCAATATTTCCCCCCAAGTTCAATTGCAAATTAGTATTAACCTCAGTAGAAGCTTCAGATGAGATCAAGTTGATGACAGCACTATGCCTAAAATCAGATGAGTCTTGGGAGCTATTGGCATCAAAATCCACCTCATAGGAAGAAGAATCATCAGTGATTGGGTATGGTGTGTGAGAGTCATCAGAGCTGATATTTATAACAGTGTTTGGGCTGTCCTCCATATGGGCATCACCATCACCATCACCATCACCATCACCATCACCATCACCACCAGGGTTCAAATTTACCCCATATTGGCAATGATAAACAATAGGTAAACCCACAGTTGGTGGGTCAAATGTCTGATTATACTTACGATGGTCGTCCTCCATTCTAGCCCATTCCACATCCCCTTCAATCCTAGTAAGAATAGCCTCATGGACTCGCAGATCACGATCAAGCACTCCCCTGGAAATACCTGGACCAGTAAAACCTTATAAGGGTCATCCAAAGCCATCTGATTTAACACCCTTAATGGCACAACATTCACGTCAGGTTGTTGTTGATCAAAATCTTCACCAACATTGTAGAACTCCTTTTCAGTTGTAGTATGAGGAGGTCCTACATTTCCAGACTCAAGTTAGTTACCAAGCCACCCTTATGCTCCAGGTTGCCCCCCCACAATGCTCACATTAACCCCATTACCCATCTCAACATTATTTAAACCAGCATCAACCCTAGCCCCCTGAAATACCCCATTTACATTCCCATGACTAGTTCCCTCACTCACCCTAAAATGTTGCCCCTAGTTTGCATTAATCCCTTCATTCACATCTTGCATCACAGCCTTAGAATACTCCCTTATCCCCCCAGGTTGAATCCCCCTCCATTCGTCCCTTGTCCCACATGGAATAAGACAGGACCGACAAATGGTTGAGAGGTGACAACAAAGCTCATGCCAGGCATAACTCGGTCACCTGGAGTCGTACCCAGATCAAAGTCAACCAATTCAAACGTTCTTCTTCCTCCCTCAGACGAACATTCCTAGGTCTATTCCCATTACCCAACTTAACTCTAGAAGAGACATACCTTGTTGTTGATGGTGTAGCCCCCAGGTCCATATTGAACATTGTATGGTTGCTCTGAGCCTGGTACACTACGAAGCCTTTCTCCACTGTACGATTCAACATCCCCATGAATACTCAACATTATTGTCATAAAACTTTCATGGCATTGTGACCCTTTATGGCCAATCTTCCCACACTTGATACAATATTTAAATATTTTTTCATATCTGAATTGTACCCATAAAAGGTATCCACCATCCATAGCCAAGAAGAAACCTGGGACAAAAGGTTCATTTAATTTGATAGATACCTTCAAATTCAAATAATCTTTTGCAGGAACCTGGTGAAAGGGTTCAACTTGGTAGTGATGACTTAGCAGTTTACCAGCCACTTTAGTCACATGCATGGTAAGATATTCCAAAGGGAGACCACACACTCTCACCCAGACTTCAGCATATGGGAAACGTATTGTTCTGGGTACTAGCGTGCAAACACCATTAAAGCCCATCCAACGAAGCCGTACTTCTCATTAACAGTCCCTCCATATCTTCCACCATCTCGCAATGAAAAACATAAACTTCTCCTATACGGAAGACAGTAATCCTCCTCCTAGAATCCCACTTTCTCCGAATAATGTCATGAACTTTGACAGCATGGAAGAGACGACAATCGAACATAAAACCCAGTACACAGTTGCCCCAGAAATCCCTAGATTGCTCCTGATGTGCAGGATCAATATTAATGACACCCCCACTGCGAGGATAGCGCCAAATATTAGCATGCAATGGATCCATCAGATGGAAATCAGCATTTGGATGAGGTTGGTGGAAAGGTTGATGATTCTAAAAGTTTTGATGAACATCATTATCCCCTTAGCATGCCCAACCCCATAATGCCCAAAATGTTGTTCAAACTCCATTTCAGAATAATTAAAAACCTTAGTAACAGAAGTTTAAGGAAAAGAAGGAAAAAGTAGTAGATGAATGGTTTGATGATTGAGGAATGAGCGATTAGCCCCACTTAAATAGGGTTAGAAGAACCCCAACGGCATCCAAGGATGCTGAAAGGTTATCCCAACCTTCCCAATCCAGAAAGAGGAACTTGAAGCAGATTGGGGGATTCAACTCGAAAAAACAAAAAAGATGAAAAGACCAATAACACATCCAGAAAAACAATGATTAAGTGAAATTTTCCAGAAGAAAGATGGATTTTGTAGAGATTAAGACGTTATTTAGGCTAGGTTTGTCATAAAAGTTGATTAGGGTTTTTGATAGCCAATTAAATGAAGGAAAGAGGAATAGTTTTGATCAGTTTTCTGTGAAAAGTGCCTTGGAAGGTGAAGACACGTGTTCTCAAGAAAGAGAGGAAAACCTCTCTCTAGAATTTTAGATAGAGTTTCAGAGAGGAAAAGCTCTACTAATAATAGATTAAGATATGACCTAACTAAGTAGTTAGATATAAGAAAGAAAAATAGGAAAGAATTACCTAAAAGACCAAACCAAACACGACAATTCAATGCTGTGGATTATTTTTTTTTTTTTTTAAGTGCGAATGAGGGGCAAATCCCGAAAAATTGATGTTGTGGATGTTATAAGCTTTTACAAAATGGATAAATCATATCTGTACAATAATATTAAAAGGTATGTTGAGTGCCTAATTGATATGTATTTTTGTTTTTTTTAGCCTATTATAATGCCACCTCAGAACCACATAAAACTACTAAATTAACCATTTAACACAAATTACAACTTTACTTAAATCCTTTATAAAAATGTCATTATATATTTTGTAACATACAAGTTAAAGAATATCAAAGGACATCATCATTATTCTCAAGTTAAATGTCTATATTAACTATTTATACAATAATAATATTAAAAGGCATGTTGAGTGCCTAATTCAGTTAAGTCATTATATGTTTTTTGTTGTTGTTGTTGTTGTTGTTGTTGTTGTTGTTGTTGTTGTAAAAGGTTAGAAATTCTCATTAGGATCATAAACAAGCTATTACAAACTGACAACCGTTGGTACATTTTTACAATGACATGATCAGTCAATCAAAAGTTGATTGACCTAATCCATGCTTCATCTCTATTCTTAATACAATTCAGCCAATAGATAGAACGGAATTTTAATAAGCTACCAATCTGTTGTAATACAGTTTTAGTACGATCGAACACCCCTTCAAGCCTTACTCTATTCCTCTCGTGCTATATTGCATAATACAAGAGCTTGAATCCAAGCTATAGTTACCCATTTCTTTACTTTTGCCTATAGTTTAGCATGAACCTATTCAAGCAATCTAACAAAAGGCAGATGCATATGTATTTTGCAGCTCAACTTCCTAATCAACTATTTAGTGTACACGCATTGATTAAAGATGTGGCTGTGAGTTTCAGTAGCTATACCTCAAAGTAAGCATGTATCATCTTGACTAATTCCCAAGTGAAACAGTTTATCCTTAAGTAATAAAGTTTCACGAGCAATAACCAATTGATAAAGATGTGTGTTGATATGCACCAAGAATTCAAGATTTGCTTGTCCCAAGTAATCATTGGCTGCTTTTTTCCTGATCCAATCATATTCATTGGCGACAGTATAACCAGTAGGATTATCAATCCATTGACCAACAACAGAATAACCCAGAGCAAATTTATCTTTAATTTTACAAATGGTCTTCTAATGCCAAGAAGTATCAGTTTTAGGAGAGTAAGTGGACCAATTATCACCTTCCATATATACATGGTTCACCCATTTAACCCACATGCGATCTGGTTTAGTGTAAATCCAACAAACCAATTTGTCAATGCTTGATAAATTCCAAGCATAACTATCTCTAATTATCAGTCATCCTTCACATTTTAGGAACAAATTTTCTCCCAACTCACCATAGGAGACCTAATGTACATAGTGAAAACTAAGTCATTATATGTTTTATTCAAATAACTTAGTTTATAACTCTTAGTAAGTTAAATGTTGGTCGCTTGCAAAAACACACAAACCATATTGAAAAAATGTAATATTGGTGCTAAAGTTTTTATGAAAATCAACTACAATATTAGATTTTTAATGACTTTTATTTATAGTAGATAACGAGCAATGTCTTCTTTGGCCATTGTATTGTATTTTAATTTGTTTTGAACATAGTGAAAAAAGAGTAAACCTAAGAGATGTCTCTCAATAAATTTATTGAGAAGCATATAACTATTAGAATTAAATATGATGCAAAAAGTAATAGAATATATAGGTAGATATTATACATAATGATGTACTAATAAAAATGGTTAAAATATATGATAAAACAAGTGGATAAACGAATAATCCAACGACTTTCATCTGTTTTCATGTTGTACTTGGTTGTGGGCGAGACGGTCATGTGATCATTGGACGCTCACTGATATTTCATAATTAGTGCAAATTACGATAGGCTCATTGATGGTGAAGGGTGTTGGGTGATAATTGACGATGAGTGAAAAAAATATATAGGGTGAATTAATATGAGAGTGCCATCTTGAGTTTTGTCATGTACGATTTAACAAATTTGAATTTTGTTAATTTTTATGTATATTGTAGATTTGTCATATGCAAAAGATAGTTAAAAACAAATATAAAAATACTAACATGTTAAGCGGATCATCACCTTAAAAAAAGCGTTAGCAAATCCCCGTGAATTTCACGGACAATAAAACCAGTTGTTAGTGTAATAACGACAACTTGTCAAGACTTGTCATGTGAGTATTAGATTTATAATGTTCCGAAGACATTATTTGATAGGATGAAAAAAAAATTAATTTTTATCATTTCTAGCAATTTATAGCAAAGTAAATTGAAACGAGGAGTTCGTCAATAACATAAATTTCTTTTCTAATCACTCCTACTTATTCATGATATCATACTAAATAGGGACCAACAACCAACATAATCTCTATGACACGGCCTACCTTTATAAGTGCTTTGTAAATGAAAAATAAAAAATTGGGTCAAACACCATATTTTAAAGAGTTTAAAAATACATTTAAAAGCAAAAAAAATTAATACTACCCACTAGAAAAAAAAAAGTAGAAATAAGTGCTTCTACTTCTACTTTTTCTTTTGTTTTCAAGAATCTAGAACATATCAAATATTAAGAAATAATTTTTCTAAAAGCTTAGCCTAACACTCGCAAGTTTTTTGAGAAGTAACTTATAAAATAAACTCCTTTATGAAAGGACTCTTAGAGAGCCGATGAAAGCAGTGAATCGGGGAACGACACCCACAAAATAAGACCCATAAGCCCCTTTCAGTGAAGGAAAAGCTAGAGACACATCCCAAAGATCCAATCTAGCATAAGACATTCAAAACATACGCTATAAACAAGAATACAAGCCGTTAACAGACTATTGCAAAGCTCACAAAGGTAAGAAAAATGTACGAATAAGACGCCTTAAATACAGCTTAGGTCAAATGTGCCACAACACACTCTATACCAAACTTTAAACAAAGATTAAGACAAGCCACACCTACAAAAAAACCCGAACAAAGTAGAAATTAAAGGATAGCTGAAGCGGAGGTCAAAACAAAAGCAACAAACCCAAAACACGCGGTATAACAAAGATTATGACCCATACAACAACCATCAGGAGAACAGAGGAAGAATGATGACATTGAGGAATCATGATTACAATATAACGCATACCCAGGATAACCTAAAGGTGCGCTCATCAATCAATGTAGACAGGAATGTAACCCAGAGTTAAATTTAGCATAACACATGACAAACACAAGGTATAAGCATGATCCTTAACCATAGACAATACATTATACAAGCTATACATAATCAACCATATATATGAGTAATAGGATAGGGTACCCTTAACCCATTAAAAAGTTATTGAGAGGTCGAATACAAACAAAATATAGTACCTAAAACAGGAGTGGATGCTAAAGAAGACCTAAACTAGATAATACAGCTATTAAATGCTTCTTTCAGGCTCCATGCAATGGTTCAAAAAATATCAAAATGGAAGCAAGAGCATCATAACTCAAGACAAGAGAAAGGAAAGAAAGACATACAGATAATGTATGATTAAGACATTAGCTGCTACCCAAATCAAAGATAATAACCCAACGGGTCTAACCTAGGTTAGTGTAGTCGGGGTCGAACACAAGGATACGGAAGTTGATATAATGGTTTTCATGGTTTGAATTTTATCAAGGTCGGAACGAGTTTGTTTGAGTTTAGTTTGTAAAATAAAGTAATTAGCAAAATGACAAAGGCAATAATTAGAAAAAATCTAGGGATATGGGTTTCACATGTAAATTAGCATACAAATATTGTTAAAGACGGGTATTGTGATGTCGGTATTGTCTAGGTCAAAGGCACATGTCTCTCGGTATATTTCCAACCTTAAGACGAGTCCTAGAGCTTTCGAACATACTAGGTCGCCGTACTACCCAATGCTTTGTCTAACTTCCTTCATGGCTTTCGGTCTTAGGTCAAAAATTAACAAATATAAACATATAACTTTGGCCACAAATCATAGTTTATCATGGGAAAACAAGCATAGGAGTAGAGACAATAAGATAACAAAACAAATCCAATTCAACAATTAGACATATGCTAATTATACATGTTACATCCCCCTATATATGAGAAACTACACACTCATTACAATAAATTAACTAACTACTAACAAATATGTAAACAATTTCATAACTATAATATGGAAATAGAGAAATGTAATTGACAAGAGAAATAGGGAAAATGAGCAATACCAAATGAGAAATACTTGAGCAAGATCAATGAAAATGAAAGAATAAACCTTGAAATATAAACACAATTTAAATGTAAAATAATGAAACAAAATATTTATGTAAATTATTGAAGATGGAAAACAAAGTTTCTAAATCTTAGAACATATGCTAAAATGAAAGCCTCCTCCCAAATGACAGAATACAAGACCTTATATAGAATAAAACAAAGGGAGATGAAAAGACAAGCACATAGAAGAAGGTCACCCTTATCGGGGTGACATGACCCCTATCGGGGTCGTAGCCATCTCAGCATTTTGCTTATTTTCTTCTTATAATTGAGCATGTTCATGACGCCAATGAGTAGGGCTCATGGCTTGAGGTCACGAACGGTTATTGCAAATCATTGTAAAACCGTCACAACTTCTTCATATGGGTTCGGAATGACTTGAAACTTGTTCCCCTTGACTCGGACTCTCTTACGACATCCTAAGCTCTAATACTCGTCTTACATATCTTCACCTTGCTGGGGATTTCTCCAAAGTGACGGGATTTGATGTAGAAAAGAACCAAATCCTACAATTGACATTAAAACATGAGAAACACTACAAATGCGACATTAGCACATAGAAACACTCTAAATAGTGAATAATCAACATGAATTTAAGTTAAATGAGGAAGGAAAAGTATATATAAAAATGGTAAAGCTTACTAAAATACAACTAAACATAATAACCACTAAAATACTACTAATCATAATAAGCAGAAATCATAGAAATAAAGCCAAACACCCCTTAAGAATCTAAGGCACGCGACTAATTACCACATAATTAGTTTTTTTTTTCTTTTTTTTTTCTAAGAGAGAAAGACACTCAACTATTTATTAAACATATTCAACTATTAATTAAATTAAATAGGGATATTCTATGGTGTACCCCCAAGTTTTTCGGTTTTCTATGTTGTACCCCTACATTTTTGAAATTCTATTGTCTACCCCTTGTGACACCCCGCTATTTACGACACAAAATATTAACTTAAAAGAAAGGATACGCAGTGGAAAATATGATGTTTTTAAAATCGAGTTTAAAAGCGGAATGCCACTAAAATAAAACAACGTGCGGAAATAAAAGTATAAACATGAGTTTTACAAATCCAAAGTAAAGGAAGTTTGGGGAAAAGATATCCCACGAATATAACAAAGTACGGCGGATAAGTCTAGCAACTACATATCTAGGTCCAAGGTACAATACTCGCTAGCCCACACGTCTTCTAACCCAACATATGCATCCACGAACCTATCATTCATGTAAACATGAATGCCACAGTCAGTGGGGAGTAACTCAAGGTTCTCCCAGCCACAATACATTGAAATGAACATAATTAAGCACTTTAAGCATGTGAAACATACATTGTAATCATAATCAATTTAAGCATTAAACATTTAACTTTGATGGGTAAACGAAGGACAATAAGGTAGATGAACTATAGCATATGATAAGCATATGGAATCGACAAGAATCAAAGGCATATGAAACATTCGTAAATGATAATCCGACTAAAGCATTACAAATGAAGTCACGACTACAAGCCAATATAGATGTCACATAACATGGATATCAAGAGGCCAACAACATAATACAAATGAGTGACAACCGTAGCCATTACTTTGGAAATCGTTTAGCAAACAAGCACGGGACGTGGCTACTAACGTCACATGCGTACTTATGGCTTGCATGTCACCATAAATACGGATGGGAACATCAATCCCGGCAATCATATCGTAACTAAAGGCCTGCATCTCACTTTTAGTGCCCGATAGGATCAAGGCAAACATAACCATACGGGTGTCTGGCTCAGAGGTTACCTTTAAAACATGTCCAAGACACCACGCATAAACATGAGTACGAAATCCTAGGTAAATATTGTCCCTACACAACACCATACAAGACTCTAAACCACACTTAGACATTAAAACAACCCTTGGTAGGACGACTAGCTAGGTACGTCCTAGCCTAAGACCTGGATCTAGACTTTTGGAAAGTAAACTCCTTTCTGATTCGACATGCGGTATAATGGCCCGCACCCAAGACTCGACAATAAATAATCGAGCACCCAATCGCTTAACTCACAAAAGCGGTGGAAGATCTAAGGTAGAAGTCAAGCATAGAGGTAGATATATGATAGATCCTTACGGAAGCCGGCCCACCGACTGGTACATAGGGCCAATATTTGAAAATCGAGCATTCTGGCATGCTCCCAGCCGGCCAGTGGACCGGCAGCCGGCCCACCGGCTGGGGCACCTGTAACACCCCCATACGCCAAGGTGCTTTACCAAGGCCACCCTAGGCAAGGAAATGCTACCATCTCGGTTACCCGAGGCAATGCATATCAAATAAACAATCAAGAAACATACTTTATTAAATAAGTTAAACTGTATACAAGTCATAGCCAAAACTGTCTAAAAGAAATACAACCGTTTGAAAAGGTCTAGCAACTAAAGCTAACAAGACTCATATCACAGCGGAAACCTCCTCTAAACATCATGTGGTGACTCAACCCAGCTATCCCTCGCGCATAAGCTCATACCTGCTCAACAACTGCTCACCATCCCTGAATGGATCACCACAGTTTTTAAAACATAAAACGGGGTCAGTTACTGCATACATAAATCATGAGACAAAAGGCACAACACTCCAACCATCAACCGCGTCACATCTTCATACATCTGACTACACACTAAAGTGTGTAGCCCTGCTAGTGGGGGGACCGTAGCCGTACCTACCAAATCCCCGTTCATTCATTCCGAGCGTAAACGCATGTTCATTAATGTGAACATCCCCTCCTGTGGTGGGTTCCACAGAGGGCGAATCAAGGGCGTGAAGTCACTCCCGTAAGTGACTCCACTCAGCCGTGGGCGCGCCTCACAAACCACAGACAACACAATCCAATCACATTATACAACACAATTATCAATATCATCAATATCAACCATAAACGCATAACAATCAATTATCAACCACCTTACAAATATGTACACAATAACTGAGTAGGGAAACCCTACGCAACCAATTCAGCAATTAGAAACGCTCCTCTACGAAGTCACCTCCTATAAACACATAATCATACAATCACAAACCAATAACAACAATTCCCCAAATTCCTCCCAAATCATCCAATTAGGGTTTAATCAAAATCAACGAAACAACTTAAAAACGGTACATGGATCTTACCCACAAAACGACGATCTCAATGGTATAAATAACTCCGAAATCCGATGACTCCAACCCATGGATTTGATAACAACGCGAAGTGGAAAACA
>VHZZ01006813.1:20686-31774 GCA_009801015.1 Silene noctiflora | reverse complement strand
TAATTTACGTCTAAATGCTACTATACATTTAAGACGGACTTAATATTATTATTATAAATATTACACTATAAAAATTCAGATTTTATGAAGTTATTATTTAAAATCATAATTAACTTAATTTAATTATCGAAATAGTTTAAATATACATATTTTACCTGAAATACGATTAAACCGTAGTTTGCTTCAATTAAATTTTTAAATCACTTTTAAAACCGTAAATTGAAATTGAGGGTGTTACAAGTATGGCTTTTATCTGTTCCGGGCTGGCTTTTATGCCTCTCTTGATCACCATATATCCTAGGAACTTCCCCGCAGAGACTCCAAAATGACATTTTGTAGGGTTCCATTTCCAAATGCTTTACATGATCTTCTGCATTCTTATATTTAACCACCATGTCATCTATATAGACTTTCATGGTGTCTCCTATTTGATCTTTGAACATCATGTTGACTAAGCGTTGGTACGCTGCCCCTGCATTCTTCAGGCCGAATGTCATGGTAGTGTAGCAATATATGCCTCGGTCAGTAATAAATACAGTACTCTCCTAATCAACATGATGCATCTTTATCTAGATAAACCCACTGGAGGCATCCATGAAGGTTAGCATTTCGTGTCCTGCTGTCGCATGTACCATGGCGTCAATGTGCGGAAGGGGGAACGAATCCTTTGGACATGCTTTGTTCAGGTCAGTGTAATCCACACAGACTCTCCATTTGCCGTTTTTCTTCTGCACAACAACCACATTAGCTAACCACTCAGGGTACATTACCTCTCTAATCATACCCATGTCGAGGAGTTTTTCCACTTCTTCATTGATTATTGCATTTCTTTCTGGTGCAAATTTTCTTCTCTTTTGCTGCACAGGCTTGTAAGACGTGCCAATATTAAGTTTATGTGTAATTACATCATCACTAATTCCAGTCATGTCAAAGTGTGACCAGGCAAACCAGGAAGATTTGTTTTTAATAAATTCTATTAGTTCAGGCCTGATGGCATCTGGAGCATCAGCCTCAACTAGGACGTATCTATCAGGGTACTCAAGGTCAAGTATTACCTGATATGTTTTCATGTTTGTTGGTGCTACATAAGTACTCCTAACATGGTACGGTAATTGTTATACGAGGGACTTACCTGCCTTGGAAGGCTTAAGGGCCTTAGTGTAGCATTCCTGGGCTGCCTTACGCTTACCTTTGATAGTTGCTATCCCCTAGTCTGTTGGTATCTTGATGCATTGATGATAAGTTGACGGTACAGCTTTGACGTTGTGGATCCAGGGTCTGCCCAGGATTACATTGTAAGATGATAAACAATCCAAGACTCCGAATTTCTTATAGGAAGCAACACCTTCAGCATACGTGGGAAGTTGAATTTCTCCTAGTGTGCTCCTTGTTTCTCCGCTGAATCCTACCAGGACGCTGGATTTTTTAGTGATTTGTTTTTCGCTTATTTTTATGGCTTTGAGCACATCCAGCATTATCAGGTTCACTGAGCTACCTCCATCTACCAGGATCCTCCTTACAGTGGTTGTTCCAATTTGCGTGGAAATTACCAGGCCGTCGTGATCAATGTCAGAGATTCCCACCAAGTCACAATCATTGAAGGTGATAGGTGGTATGCTCCCTGGCTTGCAAGGTGACTTCATTGAAGGTGTTCTGGTTATCTTCTTTGTCGCCGAACTGGTCAGGCCGCAAATCTCTGATCCGCCATTTATGAATTTTACTTCATAAAGTAGGGGTGGTGGAGGGAGATTGCGTTCCTGCACTTGCTCTTGGCTTTCCTTATTTTGATTTTCGTTTCGACCCTGGTCTTGATTAAGTCCTTCAGGTATTCAGCCTTCAACAAGTAGGCTACTTCTTTTCTGAGGGTAAAGCAGTCCTCCGTTGGGTGCCCTATGTCCATGTGAAACTCACACCATTTGGTATGGTCCTTCCTTAAATTGGGGTTCTCCAACTTTCTAGTCCATCTGACTGCTGATCCCATGTGGTCAAGTTGCTGGATCAAGCCTGCAATATCAACACTGAAGCTATGTAAAGAAATTGGTGGGTGAACTTTTGCCTTACCTTATTGTTCGTATGCGATATTGACTTCTTAACGACCAGGTCTGGAATATGGGGTTGGTCTGTAACTGGCTCCCCCATTACCGCTCTTCCTGTTTGACTTGTCGTATTCGTTGGAACTACTGGACGCTCCTACTTTGTAGATTTTGTCTTTCTCTAGCCTGATTTAGGCAAGGGTCTTGGCCTGAACATCTTTGAAGTTATGACAGGGATACTTAGTGAGTTCAACATAGGGATCACTATTCGGTAGTAGTCCCTTCCTGAATGCCTCCACTGCTATTCCAACGTCACACCTGGGGATAAACACCTTCTCTTTATTGAATCTGGCAAGGAATACCTTGGGGGTCTCGCATGACTTCTGGGTTATCCTGTAGAGAACATTGGATCGCTTCTCCAATTCCCTGATACTTGCAAACTGTTGATTGAAGTTGTTGATCAGGTCAGCAATGGACTTCACGCTCCCGATTGGTAGATTGATATACCATTGCAGTGCTGGTCCGATCAGGGTTGTTCCAAATCCCTTACACATGCAGACCTGCCTATACTCACTAGGAATAAATGTAGCCAATATTTTTTGCTTGTAGAGAGCCACGTGATTTTGAGGATCCGAGGTTCCATCATATATCTTCATAGATGGAATCCCAAATTTCTTTGGGAGATCCACCCTGGTTATTTCATCTACGAACGGTGAATCAGCATAGCTATCCGGGGAGGCTTCCTTCAAGCTAGCAGGCACCCCATGTATCTTCGCAAATTTTTCATTAAGTTTCTTGATTTCCTGGACTACGGCCATTATGATGGCTGCTACTGATTCATTAGACTTATCATCCTCATCTGATTTAGGAACATCATCTTTAATTTGGACAATATTTTTAGTGCTACTTGGACTCCCAAAATTTGAGAAGTCGAAGTGCTTGACAATTGAGGAAAATGGGGTTCCTGGTTGAATCCTTGAATTTCTGAGTTTTTTCTAGTTTTTGTTTCAGAGCTGATTTAGATTCTTTCAATTGTTGGATTTCTGCTTCAGTTTGAGCCATCTTATCTTTCAAGCTTTCCAACTCTGCGACTTGTTGCAAGGCAACATTCAATTGCTCTTCAATGGTGGGTTGTGCCAATTTTGTTGGTTTTTGATAATTTTTTGTAGACAAGAGAAAAACGATTTTAATGAGCTAGATGCCCCACGGTGGGCGCCAATTGTTTTGGGGTGATTTTGCACGTTGCTAAATCAGGTCATGGTCAAGACTGACAGGGTTAACTAGCTCGGTTAATTTATTTTACGTATAGAGAGTATAAATAAATGTAAATAGCTTAAGTAAAATAAGTAACAACGCATAAGAATTTGTACGTGGAAAACCCTTGAATGGGAAAAAACCACGGGCACCAAGCCAGGAGAGGATTTCACTATATTATAGAATAAATATCACAAATAATGTAGAATTTTCTTAAGTAAGTGTAGTGTAATGGTATGAAGTTGCTGCTTGCTTTCTTCAAATGATTCGTTGCTCTTCTTATATAGCCTGAGCTGAACGGCTGGATAATCTCCTTCATTAATGCATAATATTCTCTCTTAATGACGCCATTTATTCGCTTCATAATTGCGCTTAATTATGCACATCAATGCTTGATCTTTATTGCATAATATTTTCCTTGAATATGGTTGATTAATACCTTGAATGTGTGTGATATTTGGTTAAATATTCATTATTCTTAACCGAGTCATATATTGTCCTTATATTCGACTTATTTTTCTCTCCTCGGCCTGGCGCCTTCTTAGTCTGGCTTGATATTTTCGTACCCTAAAAGTCAGGCCAGGGTAGAAAGTTGCCCTGAAATATCAGTGGATAATCCAAACCTAACAATATTCATCTTACTTATTTCAATTCAAGTTTTCTCCTTTAGTTAATATTGGTATAATTTCTCTCTTTTTTACATCTATTTTCATTTGTTTACATCTCTTATCTTGTTTAATTTACCATGTTGTTTATCATTGTTTACATGTTGTTTCCTTTCATTGTTGATTTCTCAACCATGAACATGTATGAGTAGTTTTATCTAGGATTTAGGGAGAACTTGGGTAATTAAAGGGGATGAACTTGGGTTGTTAACACTTTGAATTGGGTGATTAATTGGTCTTTACTCTCATGCATATGAAATGTTTGTTTAATTGTTTAAATGAAAGTTTGAACTTTTCCTTGACATGTTTGGCCTATCTTGATGCTTATGCTATTGGCTGGTCTTTATGCCATGTTATTAACTAGTTTACCTTGACTAAGTGATAACTTATTGATAAACTTAAGGTGTCTAAGAAATTAGGCTTAAGTCCTTGACCATTATTGTCACCGATCTCTTGTTAAGCCTTGTTTCTTGCTCTATTTACCCGAGCGAACCCAAAGACTCTAGCTTTCCCTTCATTGATTAGAAACAACTTCATTTAGTTCAATTTTATAACTTGTTTGCATCTTAGTTTACTATTAATCAAAACCCTTTACTATTCGACTAAACGAGAATTTGAACATACTAGATACAAATCCCCGCCATCTTCGTGTTCGGCCCCGATTAAATAGTACTTTTTGATTGGGTTTTATAAATTGTTCTTTATTCGGAAATGACAGCAAATCCAACCATCATCCTGTAAGTTCAAAGAATTCACCGTCAACAACCCAAATGTTGTTGAAGGAAATGATAATTTGACCAAGTTAATGAAGCATGTCCATAAGGAGGCGTACAAGAATAGGGTGAATGCTTACTATGCCCAATATCCTCCACTTCTCCACCTAGCACGGCAAGGACTACTTAACCCTCAAAGTTATATGCCGGATTGGGTGGATAGAAGAGTATTCTTTCCAAATGCCTACCGAGATGACAGGTTTGAGATCCGGGTTTCGAGGAGTGAAGAGCGGGTTGTTAATGATGAGAGCGGTGATAACCTTGAAGCAAGTGATGATGAATATGTTCAAAGTAAAAGTGATGATGAAGACGGTAACTCTAGCTCCAATGATGAGAGCGAAGATGAGGAAGCCGGGAGTAGTAGATGTTGATGAGTAAAAGTTGATGGCCCGGAGGAGGAAATCATACATGAAGAGATAATGGCTTCCTTAGCATTATTCTTTTGGTACACCTTTGCGAGTCCCCTACAGCTCCTTTAGCTTCTCTTTTATCTCATGTTTATTAACTTGTATTTATATAACCATCATGTGTAGCATAGTCCATTTAGTGTGTCATCTTGGACCATTCATGGTTATGAGTTTTTGTGTCCTAGCAACATCAAAGGAGACACACCTTGGTCTCATTGAGGTGACTATATTTTTGCTCCTACCATGAAGAATCCAAAATTACAAGTTCATTTTTAGTTCATTACATACATGGCCTATGGCCAAATCTCCCCTATTTTTTGCACTAGTGATAGTGTTTGGTTTGGTTTTGGGAATATTTGCTCATAAGAAAACCGAGTCAATTCAAATTGGCTCTCCGAACAATAGAAAGCATGCATCACTTAGCGTAATTTATCTTAGTTTGCATCACTTGTATATATGTCATATAGAATTTACATTGTTAAAGCATTCATTCATGAATTCATGCATTTGCATTTGGGTTCCTATACCTACTTTTGTACATTGAAAACAATGTCTGGTATAAGTGTGGGGAGAATTATTAATTCAAAAATTCATAAAAATTTTGAAAAACTTTGAAAAATAAAAACATGTTGTTTCTTTTTCATAAAAACAAAACTCCTAAAAATTTGAAAAATTTCACAAAAACCAAAAACATGTTATTTACCTTGTAGTGTATAGCATAGAATTGTATATACTAGTGTATTTGTCACTCTTTACACATAAGGATTATACCACATTCAATACATCCTTAAGGGATTTATGAAGAACCGCATGGTATGATCGCTCCAATCTCTTATCCCTACTCTTTTTTATGTTAATGACACTGTGGTAAATTTTTGCATTGCGGTTTGGTTACTATGTGATGTTAGGAGTTTCATTTTAGATTACTTGCCACGTAATTCATTAGAGCATGTGCATTAAACTTGTATATATGTAGTTGCATAATGGCATATAGTTGCATTTAGGAAATTTTTTATGAAAATGCCTAATTGGGAAGCTTGACAAATGTATATAAGGCCCTTGTAGATATTTCTTCTCCTTGCGACTTTGTTTACTAGAATACATTCAAGACACCCTTGGTTGTGTCATACTAGTATCTTTTGTCCCATGAGTTAAGGCCTAGTCAAGGGTTTGCATGTGAGTCACCTATCCAACCCTATGATGTGATATGAACTCGATTAACTTTTTTAGGGAACCTTGATTGAATTGGTGGTTTGGCAAACCAAAAATAATTTTCATGAATAAGTTTGAAATGCTCATTTCAAAGTTTTTGTTATGGACTCATTTTAATTTCCAAGTAAACCTCAAATTGTATTGAAATGTTGAAATGTCACAAAGTGAGTTACATTTGATGGAGGCATACCACTTCGATGTTCTTTGGAGAGGGATCCATTGAATTGAGCCCTTGCATAGTTGTGAATTCAACCACCCAAAGATAGAGTGACTATCACCCCAAAAAAGCTATTGTCTAGAGGTTAGCCAGTTGCCTAATAAGCGATTGGCGAAAGCAAAGGACATTAGAAAGCGTGGGACAAACCCCATCTAAAGTTTTGAAGTGTGAAAGTTGAATTAGGTCAAATTTTGAATGCCAGTCAAATCCACTTTTGTTTTAAGAATTGAGCATTTCATTCTCAAAAACCTTTTGTTATGCCACCTTGTAAAGCCTGGAACGATCTTTGACCTTTACACTTGTAGAGAATTCGAGACTTGACATGTCATATGCCATTAACATCATAGGGATCATCCTTCAATTCCATATGATCGCCCTTGACGAAAGCAATTAGTGATTGTGGACAAAAGTAGCCTAGTTTAACACCACTTAGAGGTGACTTATTTGTATCCTCTTAGACTTGGTGGCTTATAGAACTAGTATCTATGATGGAGTGTGTACCCTTTTATTGCTTCCCTTTTAGTTGAATTTCTGCCACTTAGATGAGGAAAGTTGTTATTCTATTGTAGATGCATCGTTTGCTTTGTTTATGTGCTTCATGTAGGATGCATTGCCATTTTGGCAAGCACCACCTTGCCTTGCAAGAAGGCATTCTACCTCATGGATGTCTTGTTGTGAGTTGAAGGGGCGGAGTGAGACTCGCTAATTGTCTCACATCAGATATGTTTTTAGATTAGTTTAAATAAATGTCATAGTTTGAGTCACCTCTTTACTCGGGACGGGCAAAGGCTCGATTTTGGGATATTTGATGTGACTCGTATTTACGCACATTTAGTCCCCTAACTAGCCTCGTTCCACATGCTTTTACGTGTTTATTAGGGTTGTTTCTTGTCTTTAGCTACCTATTTGATATGCTATGAGGTTTTGGTGCCATTGGTAGGAGAAGAGTGCCAATCTTGTTTTATTGGAGCATTTCGGAGAAAAATTGATTGCATCTAATGACCAAGCATTGAAGAAGAGATCAAGGCTAAAGGCCGTAATCAATAGAACAAATATTCGAGCAATGGAGAGGAGCCCCCATGAGTCAAGACTACCCCCTACGAGTTAGGGGGCAGCCAAGCCAAGCACAAGAGGAAAAGCAGCAGAGTTCGTGCAAGCTCCCCAGAGCTCGAGCGAGCCAAGAAGCAGGATCACTTCCTTGCAAAGGAAGGAGCCCCCACGAGTTGATCTAGCTCTAGAAAATCTCCGAATTTCCTCAAGGGGTTTAAAAGTCATTTAAGCCCTTAGTAAACCTTAACACTTGTACTTAGTATAAATAGCTCATGTAATTAGAGGAACATCATCTAGAAATATTATCTTTGTAACAACCCAGATTATAAAACAAAGGAAAAACGTAAAATAAAGAATAATCAGAGTATAACACTGATAAAAGGGTCAAGGTGGCGGAAACACCTGACCAATCATGTTCGCTACTAAACAAAAACCAAACTAATACATTATTAAAAGGGTTCTCAAAAACTGAAAACAAAATCCTAATTTATTATTCATCTCGCCCCTCGATGCATCCCAAACAACATCATCCAAACAACGACAAGCATTCAACCTGAGAATGGGGGTCGACAATCAATTGGGAGTAACTAGATGCTCTCCTAGTCATGTTTACAACATTTGATATACCCAACAATTAATAACAATTGAAATATAAAACCAGCAAACATGTGAGACCATCTATACTCATGAAGTTTCGATACAAACATACCATCAGTCGAAGACATGTTACGACGATCATACTAAGAAATAAACACAACATGACATGCAACCAAACTTACCATACCATGAGGTTCTCAACACTAGACGAATGAAACAAGGTGAATCTAGACCATATGCAACCACTAGACCATGGACACTTACAAACTAAAGTAGCACACCACAAGGCACAATACTAGCAATAAAGTATAACGAATACGGTGACACACTATCCACAGCAACAGAAGGCACAAAGCTATCATCAAAGTATAGCGAATAGAGTGAACGCCTATTATAGCATATAACCACTGCCTCTAACTTGCCAGAGCGTATAACCACTGCCTCTAGATGACGAAGCGTACAACCAGTGCCTCCATCGGTGTGGAGCGTATAACCACTTCCTTCACGGTACTATGTATAGAGTATAACCATTACCTATATGTCTAAGACTTGGCCAAACTATCGGTGCAACAACCGTACACCGAACGACACTCAGGGACCAGAGCGTATAACCACTGCCTCTGAGCAATCCCGAACATAGACCAAATAAATCCCCGAAGGGTAGCTTTGGTTCATTCCAATAGCACATAATTGTAACTACCGTCATCTATTCAAACTATCCAACAAACAAATGCACAGTTTAAATGACTATACGAACATGCGTGAACAACATCATGACTCAACCCAATAGAACATCGTAACAGACTGTTCTAATATCAAATGCATAAAATTAACCGACGACATATGCAAACACAGTATTATACATTCAATGAACACAACACAATGCGTGAAACAAGTATTAACGATTAATGTTATAGTAACTTTAGTCATAACATGGACCTTGGATGCGAGGTTATAGTAACCTCGACTATAACTTCAACCTAAATAACCTGATGTTGTACTTACCTCAACCATAACCTTGACACGAAACTCGAAGTAATACTAGCTCGAACCAGAACCTTAGGCCATACCCCCAGGTTTGTGATAGTCTCAGTCATAACCTGAACTCATACTTCAATGTTATAGTAGACTCAGCTATAACCTTGATTTATATTTCCAAGGTTATCCCTGCTTAAGCCATAACTTGAGTAACAACTCAAAATTATATTAACTTCAGCCATAACACTCGAATCATCATCAAGGTTGTACTAGCTTTAGCTATAACTTTGAATCCCACTCTTGGCCGCCTATCATGCCGCCAATAGGGTTTCATTCGTAAAGCCTAATTACGCACATGACATCCATAATAAACATACAAGCAATCATGCGATATACAATTAAATATTAAATCATATACAAACATATTAAACATAATAAACCATGATAATAAATAATCTAACAATTACCAATTATACAAATCAATCATTAAATCATGTAAATTACATCAATCGGCATAAACACAATTAAAAGAGAAACACCTAGTTACCTTTTTTAGAAATTAATGAAAACGTCCATAAAGAATACGACCAACCAAGCCTTGTCTCCAACACGTGTCAACGTTCCCAACATCGACATTAAAGAAGAACGAATCCAAATCCATGAAAACACCATAAAAGACTCTTCTTATTCTTTACCCACAAAATAAGAGACCCTAAAGGTAGGTCTCAAGGTCCATACAAATAATTCTCATAAAATATTTGGAGAATAATATATTGTGAGGATAAGAGCAAGGGTTGTGAAAATATAATTTTCTTTTGAATTGGGAAGAAGGAAAGATGCACAATAATGGAGTCAAAGGGAGAAAAGAGATCAAAAGAGAGGAAAAGAGAGAATAGGCGTGCGGCAGTTGTACGTGAAAACCAAATGAAATGACCTAGTTGCTTGCTAGGTTAAATTCTATTTATAAGGGGATTAACTAATGGGTTTTGAGTCCATTAACTCATACAATGGATTATCTGATCACAAGATGGATTGTACCATATTAAAACGCAAGGAGAACTTATATAAGAAAAGTAGTTATATACACGGACATTTTAACCCATTCAAAGTAGGTCAAAGTACGAAATAATAAAAATAGAGAGTGGAGGGAATAAATATATATTTCAAATTACATTATTAAACTTGAAAATAATTAATTTAATAAATAACTTTCCGATAAAATATTATTATAAAATACGGGGTGTTACAATCCAACCCCCTAAAAAGAAGTTTCGTCCTCGAAACTTGAAGTTTAAAGATAAGATCAAAATAAGGTAAGAATTACAAGTGATCATCAACATAAGTCACCTCGAAATCCTAACCGTTGCGCACTCGTCAAACAATAAAGAGATATCTCGCATCCTCAGTTTTATTAGCATCTCCCCACACTCTACAACCTCAAAAGTCACATCAGACTCAACCATCACAACTCAAAATAATAGTTAAGCTAATTCTTTCCCAAATAGCCTTTCTTATCTCTATATCACCTAGTCGTCTTACGACTACAACACTTTCACACATGCATCACCTTTAAGCTTGTAGTTAACGCTTATAAAGACCACCACCTCTCATATGCCATAATATCAAAGATTGCCTCACTTTAACCAAACACACTCGACACCTTTATGTACTACTCCTCAAGTACAACATTTCGTCTCATGACCAAATAACTTCTAGTCCTCATATTTCAAACACTTTTCCATCCTTAACCATCATTCTAGAACATATAACCTCACATAAACATATTATTACTACTCCAAGTCCAAAAAACATCCAACAAATACTTCAATTCCGATTTACTATTCACAACAAGATCTAGCTTTAACAAAAACCTCAAACATATAAACTCTAAACAAAGAATAT
>VHZZ01006812.1:3833-14020 GCA_009801015.1 Silene noctiflora | reverse complement strand
AGTGACATTCCTAGTCCTATTTGACTTGGTAATTCAGATATACACTTCCTTGCAGTTATAACCTTAGCCTTGTAGTATAAGCTTGCAACTGTTTTCCATATATTGCTCCGTTGTTTTAATCTACACACTTTAGGAGTATGTACTGTGTTTTTGTTACTCGAAATTTGAATTGGCCCAATCTGACACGATTTTTTCTGGCCGTGAGCTTAGCATAAAGGCACGGCCCTTAAAGCATACACCTAATTAATACTCGAATTCAAAGTTTAATATAACTTCTATGTATACTGAAACGACATGAACTTCATCCAATTAACTTGTTTGTTAGACCGACGTCAACTCACTCGAGTATTTACTACTCGTAATATTCATTGAAAATGAAGTAGAGGATATAGCAACTTACTCGTAGTATTCATTGAAAATGGAGTAGAGAATATAGCAACTACTAATAGAATTAAGATAGGTTTAGTATTAACAAACAAAGGTGCAATAAAGCAGATAGTAGTATAACTCTTTTAAATCTCCGTATCAAAGTCGAACTAGTAATTGCTCCAATTTTATGCATCACCTTTCTTCTCTATATATAATAACTTGTCTGTATCGCTCCAATTTTATGCATACTCTTTTCTCCATATATAATATAACTTGAATTAACACAGAATCATCATTCTTTATTTTAGAATTTAGCTACTAATCTTTTCTCCACATGGATACTGAAATCATGTCTGGCGGAATTACAACTTTGACAATAAAGGAGCTGTTAGTCGTCGTGAGTTTCTTGATTATAATGTTTGTTTATGCACTCATTCGACTGCTCGACTTATATTACAGTCAATTCGAGAGTCACATTCACCTTGAAATTGAATTAAAGGAAGTGGTCATCCAAGAGCCGCGAAAGATTAAAGACGTGAGTCAAAACTGTACGAATTGCATGATTTGCTTGGAGAAATTGGAAGATGTTAAGGAAGATGAGGAGTATGATGAGTCGAATAATTGGATATTGAAGCAATGTGGTCATAAGTTTCATGGTGCATGCCTTAGTGACTGGTTTATCTTAGGACAGCATAATTGTCCACTTTGTCGCATTCCTGTAAAAATTGTTCCTCGTAATGTAGTCTTAGTTCAACCATGAAAAGTCTTCCTCTGTTTGATCAAAATTTTATGTAATTTTTGTTTTGTTTGACCATCCTAGTTTTTGATTAACTTTATTACCTCTTCGAAACCAATTGACCATTAGACAAGTAAATCTTTCGTGGTATGGTATAAGACTGTCCTTTTATTGGTTAAATACTCATTTATTATTATCAATAAATTAAGATTCTTCACATGCCGAAACAACAATAGAACCATCACTAACAGTATTCAATATGCATAATCCATTAGCATTAAAACAAAGGTACTAAACACCGATATAGTTGAATATCCACTTTAAGGAACCTAGTTTACATTATAAGTTCCAAGGGATGAAGCAATAAACCATTAATGTCAAGTTAACAATTCTTGCCTCAAAATTATATACAATGTCACACAATGTGATGCAATTTCAAAGGATCAAACCCTGTGCTGGCTCCGGTTTAGCAGGTTTTTCCTCGTTTAAGGGGGTGTAAGCCGGAGGCGGGCCTGTAGGAGATGCCGAGGTCTTCACTGTATCAGCTTTCTGAGAATCAGGAGCTGACAAATGAACCGGATTAGAATCGTCCACCATCTCTCTCTTGTGCTCATCTTCCACCTTACCAACTTTCTCTTTTGTCTTTTGCCCAACTTCACTAGCTGCTTTTGCTACCTTGTTGAATGCGCCAGTCACCCAAGTAGCTCCAGTGAGCACATATCTGTTCTTCATGATAGCAGACCCAGCACTGCTCACCTTTTCCTCAGCTACAGAATATGCAGTTTTGGTCTTCTCGGAGACCTGAAATTTCTGGTCCATCTCCTTCACTTTGCTGTTGACCGCAGAAGTTCCCATGCTAATCTTCTCAGTAAAACCGATTTTCTGATCAAGAGACGCGATTTTGAGAGAGGCTGTTGAAGTAAGCTGATGCTTATCATCAAAGGATTTGGCCTTGCCAACTGCGTCTTTCCCTAGTATGAAACCCTTGGCTAACATACTACTAACAACATCCTCTGCTTTCCGAAGAGCAGACTGGGGATTTTGGCCATCCTGTAGAAAATTGTGACTATTAGTTGAAACAACTACATTATACATTTATACTCTATCCATCCCATTCATATTGTCCCAGTTTAACTTTATTGGCAAGACAATGTGGATTTTGACTGATATTTTCTCACAATATAGATGACAAAAATTTCAAAAATGATACTGTGAATACAGATTGTTTTAAACTTCAAGTAAATTAGAAATTACAATTTTAACATCATATCTATACTAGTATTTGGAAAATAATTGGTTTGATATTATTGAACACCAGTCATTGGGATTTGGGAACAATGAATTTGTGATGGAGGAAGTAGAAGTGAAGAAGGAAGCCAAAGAAAAATGAGAGCAAATTTCTTACAGCTGCTTGGGCCAAAGCACCAGGTGGCAATTCATAATCTGGATCCAAGCTAATTGATACCGTCTTATCAACAATCGTTGCTCCCTGGCATATATATACACACAATGGTCAACAGATGCAAAATATCAAGAGGAAATAAGAAACAGGCAAAAACGCCAAATGCCAAAACGGAGATAAACATGGCATCCATGCAAAATGAATTTAACTTAAAGAGGACACGGCTTGGAGATATTAGTATTAAGATGTCAAAAATACAAAAACAAAATCAAGAAGACTTGTGATTGACTGGACAAAAAACACACGGTTGTGAAATAGCACCAATGAGCAAATAAATCTAGCAAGGCGAGTTTTCAAGTAACACAATGCTGTTGGAGCCTATTTAAACGCGTATTTCAGCAATAAAATTATTAATGACAGAGTGGCCTGCCGCCTGCCAAGTGCCATCTGCAATATCACATCGAATAAATCGGTTTAGAACAAAATTCCAGGATATGATCCTGATTGAATGGCTTTAAAACTAGTAAAGTGCTGTAATGATACAAAAGAATGTGTGTCAAGCATGAGGAATTTAATCTGCAAGTAACATTTCTGAGCCTCTTTCACACGTAGGTGACTAACCCAAGAATATGGTTTAAATTTAGAACATAAAGGACACTGCCACACCGGAATAACATAGAATTGACGTCCCATAAATACTACGAAATGTGTTATCATGTATATACCACTAGGAGATAAACACAAGCTACTCGTTCTTGAGTGAGTACTCAAGGATTTATTTCCCATGGGCCACACTTCATGATAAACTCACAGGTGCATATAAAAATAGATCTATTGATGGTAACATAGTGTAGCAAGTGAGGAAACAGATGCAAAAACAAAGAAAGGTTCCATTAGTGATCAGTGATCACAAACAATAGTCCAGAGTGCTGTTAAAGCGTTCCTCATTCCTCATCCTCACATGAACTCTCATTTGCAAATAATTCACCTACTAAGTATTTCAGCACCAAATCTGTAGAATATGTTGGTAAACTATATCGAAATCTCAGTGTCTCCAAGGTCAACCTGAAAAGTGAAGAGGTCGCTTCCAGAATATCATGTTGGGCAACACATTACCCAATGCCTCAAGAGCTCCCGCAAATGGACGAGTAAAAAGGGATTATATGTTGGTCGACTAAGGATATACATTTTTCTGGAGAAATCAAATATAAACAGGAAACGGTAAACATCTACAGAAATCAACCGCTACTTGGCAGAAATGTTCCTCGTAACTTATGTTGATCACAGAAACAGATTCCTCCCTACGAGAAAATACTGTGCCAAATCACACCAAACTAATACTTCTGCAAGTGCTAAGTTTCGGACAGACTGCTAGGTAGTCCTGAAGAAGCTTAAACCGCAGGCTACTTAATAAGTATAGAGTATGTAGGGGGAAAGTCAGAAATCAAGGTGTTTATCACATTCCCTTAGTAGTTCGAATAAGATATGGTTGGAAATATGGAATAATACAGAAAGTTAGAGGCATGTTCCAAGGCAATATCAAAAGTATAATATTTTGTTCAAACATGCCTCTATAGATAAATGTCATTAAACCTCACACAGTGGAAGGGGATCCAATTTCAATTGGTGAAATGGCAATTTTGGGCCACTAAAACTATTAGGTCAAGTAATTGCTGAAACACATCCATAACGTAAACTATTTATAAATACAGTTCAGAATTGTATATCTACCAAAAGTGAGGTTTACCGTTAGCAAAACAGCAGTATCCGCTCCTTGAGAATCCTTGAATGTGACAAATGCAGTCAGAGTCTCCTCATCTTCACTGCAGATATACATAAACATATCAGCCTTCAATTATAAACATCAAAATTTAGATTGCAATAATCCACTAACCTCTTTATTTCCAAATATTCAATGTCACCGGAAAAAGAAAAGAACTCCTTGAGTTCTCGCTCAGATGCCTTGTGGGAAACATTACTGACTTTTACTGTCTTTGCCTAAAAGCATAGAAGAGAAGCAGCAAGTTATCAACCAAATTACTTAAGGTAAGAGAGCAAGAAAACATTTGCTTTCTTACACCACAAACATCAATGCAGGCACAAAACGAGAAGCATACCCATCATACTTGAGACATCATAGACCAAAATCGCAAGCAGACCTACAAAGAAAATGACTGAATACACCATAACGCCAATACTTATTTATTGTTCAAAGCAATGACGAGTGAAATATATATGCTAATTCCCATTGTATATTATTCCCCGCTATGATAATGACAACTATAACTACCACCACCTTCATTACGACAAGCCTGCCCTGGAAAAATTCCGAGGCTACTATCTAAATACTCCAGAGTGTGTATGAGGGTCTGGCATAATAACCAAATCACTCTCTAATTACCCATATACCTGTGATAACAAAGGTGAAGGAGGTAAGGTAGTTGGTGTAATTACGATGATAGGCCACTTATTCAACTGATGGCTTGAGCCACTCCCGTCATAGGCAGGTATACAAAACACTTATTTTGTTTTGCGCTTTTTCATAGACTAAAAGCATACGAAAAAAAATTATACACTGTGTCATTGAACAGATTTATATTCGTTCAACATTTCTCGCTATACGAGCTTGAAATGCATCCATATTTCATTCCATGAATGTTCAGGCAACAACTGCATCTCAATCTCACAAGATCAACATGTATTGACATGCAAGATGCAACCATCAAAATCATGCCAAACAAACTCCCCGCAACAAACAATACTGACATAATCGACATGGCACGAAATCGGAACAAAACAGCAACTCTTCAACAAACATCTCAGTATTTCACTAATATAACAAACATTTGACAGTAATGAAAAATCACAAATTTTTCAAACATTCAATCCCCAACTAAAAGAGGCAGCAATTAATCTAATCAAACGATTCACTAATTACATAACTTGCTAACATATCAGGCCCAAAAAAAAGTATTATTTCCGTGTCAATCATTTGTTTACTTTTATATTAATTCCGAGAGCTATTTGAATCAAAGGTAAACGATTAGGACAGAGGAAGTAAAAGAAAACCATACATGACCAATCAACAGCATTCAAAAAAGGTGGCAAATCATATATTCATATCTAACCTTTTAAATAACAACATTACATCACCATCCATATTTCCCATTAAAAAAAATCCCAACAAAAAGAAGAAAACAACAAAATAATCAAAAAAGTTGTTTTTTGGAGATCTATGCACCTAAATATAAACATATTATTAGCTGAAATCAAAATGGTAGAAAAAGAATTGAAATGAACAAGGATGAATGCTTACCGACATGTTTGAATGCAAAAATGTTGAAAGGAAGAAAAATCAATGGAGGTTTTAGGGAGAAAAGAGAGGATTTTTTGAGAGAAGAAAAAAAAGAGGGGTGCGAGATTTTGTGGGGGGAGCAAGCGAGGTAATCACGTGACTGACTAACCCACGATCGAACGTGAGTTGGTACTTGGTACGGTGACAACACAAGATTATTCATTCATTAATCATAACTAGTATAGATCCCGCGTATTCGCGGTATATATAGATATTTTTACTTTTTACAGTATTACTTATACATTTTAGATTAATATCTCATTTATTTTCATATTTCTTATCATTGAATTGTATTTTAATTTGAAAAAAAAAAAGTTAATCTAAAAATTAATCAAGATAATTAAATAATTACATGAAATGTTTATTTTTTATGAAAATATTTTAATTACCTCAATCTAGTGATTTCATTTTTATAAATTTTCTTAGATTCGTTTCATTAGACATTAATTCTTTTTCTGTAAGGAAATTTAATAACAGTTTATGGTTATGTATACTTATAGGTTGATGAAAATAATAATTAAATAACAGTTTAATGGAGAAAATATTATAGGTTATGAAAAGATTGTTATTTTTTAAATCAAAGATTAGTTAGTTTATTGATTAAAGAAAATATATTTTGTTTCCATATTTAAATTGAAGCATTTTGGAGAGATTAATTTTTGAGGATCTTTATTCTCCTAGTAGATAGGAGATTGCATTTGTGTAAAAAATAAGAAAATAGTTATTTATGGATAGAATAATTAGGATGTAAATATTGTGAAATAAAGTATATTGGATATTCATATCTTTAGCAAGTGGATTTATTTTAGTATGTGAAATACTTGGGCGGGAAAAGTGAGCGGGATTATTTAGAGGAGTGTTATTCTTTTAGTATATAGGGGATTAAGTGAGGAGGTTTTATTTCAGATTATTTTGACCCATTTTAATGTCATTATAGTTAACAATAACATTTCTATTTTTAACTAGTTTTAATGCCGTGTAAAAAATGCACGGGACGATTTATATATGAAATATGTTAGTCTCTCCGTGTTGAATATTTGTTTATTCTTTATGAGTGTTATTTTAAGCAAATGTAAACAAATGAATGGGTCGGAGGGATTAGTGATTAATACGAATAGTAGTTAAAACGAATATAATTAGACGTAATATTATATGAACTAACTAGTTTAATACCCGTGCATTATGCACGTGCATATATAGTTTTATATTTAATATATTTGGTAGATAATAATATTAAATTAGTTGAGGTAATTCTGCAACAATAATTTTAGTTTAATTAGAGTTTGAAAAATAAACAAAATTATGTCTTTTTATTAAAGGWAATATAGCATGTACGGAGTATTTAAGTTTCAGCAAAATACAGACGTTATTTCAAATAACGGGGAAGTAACAACCAAGTTAAATATACGTGAAGAATACATTAGTAAAYTGTGGGCATAGAACGAATACCGCATGTTTGGCAATATAGTATTTTCTCAACTATGAACTATTGAACAGATTGCTAGTAGTCTTCCTACGCTTAGCAGTAAGCGCCTTGGCTTGAGGTTAGATTGATTCAATTATCCTACCCTTCGGCCTTCTCCCTTCGGCCTTCTCCCTTCTCCCCGACTTTCTCCCTTCTCCCTTCTCATGTACAACAGTGAGTAATGTCTACCCTTATGCAAAAGCAATAGATATTTATTGCTCTTAAAAAATACCCAGTTACTCCGTACATTATTAATACACAAGTCAAATCACATTTATATTTCATATGCAACAAATAACTATTTGCTCTATTGTTCGACATTATACAATATATTAGCATAAAGTTCATAAGACTAAAAACCAAAATCTCTCGTTTTAAAAAAAAGGGGAAAAAAACTGAAATATTTGTCAATGTACCAAAAGTTCGTGTCCGAGAAATCATACAATTCTATTCGGCGCAATATAAGGAGCATAAACATAGATAATATACTAATCGCTTCCTTGCTATATGCCCATGTAAAATCAGTACCTTCTCATTCTTCACCCAAATCTTCCTGAATTTTGACCACAAAAAAACAAATTTCTCCAACGTATGTTGTTCCTAATCATGGTGAATGAATTTATGACCTTTATCCTCTTGATCTCAAGAAGCTGAGATAGCTGACACCAACTCTCCTTTAAGACTTCAGTTGCTTTCGCTTATACATCTTTTAGAACTCTTTATTTTCCAGAGTTGTGTTGACATACCTCCTATATTGTAGAGAAAGTTGAGAAAAATACCAGTTAATCAAATTTATCACCAAACATTACAAACCAACATAAAGATGTACAAAATGCTAAAATAGCCATGTAGAAATTTATTGTAAAGAATTTATTCAAATTTTTTGAAAATTTGTTCAAAAATAAACTGCATTCTATAGCACTAAGGAAGAATTAGGCGGCTTAAAAAATGTAAAAATGTGTATTTCAAAAGAAAGACATAGATTACAATGTTACATAAAGAGTCAGCATAATGGATTTCAGATTCGAATGTAGTATGTCCTATACTCCCACTCCCACTAAGGAAAAAGTAACTATCAAGGATGTTTGAAGGGAGAGTAAGATATGGAGGCTTAAAGTGAAAAATGCTAAAAAGCCAACGGAGAGGTGCTAGAAGAATATTTTCGAAGGTGTTCAACCAGTATGATGTAACCATAACCATCTCTACACATAAATTTGCATCCATGGATAACGGGATGAGAGATAAAGCAATTAATAAATCTTTATACAAATCAATCTAGAAGTAATAAACTATGAAAATGCAAGATGAAGAGAGAACTGAGCGAAGTTGATGCCTTACAAATTCAGTAAACCTTCATCAAATCAACCTATAGGTCAGAGCATTCTCGTACATTACACACAGAAATTAGCTATAGTAGTTAATTAGATACGGAGTATTATCTAGAAGGCCAAGGAAAATGATATGTTAAGTTTTAAAACATAAGGTGGATTTCTTACAGAACATGCCTTAAGTCTAAGACTCGTTGTCAAATATCATTGATATCCTATAGTCATATTCATACTTTATTTACTCATGCGACCTTGATATAACCTTGTTTAGATGGAATGAAATCATTGTCATCACCCAACTTATAAAATATGAACATAATTGAGTAGTTGAGTATCATCTTGGACAAAGTTTTAGATCCAAAATAAAAGAATCGAGCTAATATGGTACAATATACAGTTATGATTATCTTATGAAAATCTATTCGGAACAATAATTCTCTGCGTCATTTCATCAAACATTTGACATACACGGTTCCATGAAACTAACTACGCAAAGTTCAATAATCATGATCTAGCTCCGAGCATCTAAAAAATTTAGTAAAAATACTACTCCATAATAGTTCCGTCAAACAAATTATATGGGCTGAAAGGAGTGACAGTCTCGGACTCTAAAATATTGCCTCAAGCTAGTTTATGCATCTTATTAATTATTTCATGGATCACTATATTAGATGATAATGAATAACATAACATGTAAAACTTATCCGGAAGATTGTAAATATGAAAAACTCAACTATTTGACAATGAGAAAAAAATCGATTCAAGAGACTGGAAATGGATAGAATATCATAATCAACTTAGTTGCTGAATCTATATAAAAACCAATAACCAAGTGTAATTAGTTCAATATACTAACCTGATTGTTCACAAAATACATCCAATTTTCATTCGGTCAATTTGGTACTGCGATTAAAAACCTTTTGCCTTCCTTGACAACTTAGGGAGGTGATGAAAACTTGGAGTGTACTCTGTTCAAGTTTAGAAGAATTGGATTATTAAAACATACTCTATAATATTTGCCTTGAAGAAATTTCTACCGTATATTTGCCTTGAAAAAATTTCTAGATTATGTTCTTGAAACATAATTGACTTGTGTTGAAATAGTAGCACATGATTTTAGATTTTTTCAAGGCCGCAAAATATGACGGCAGAGAAGAGTAAACAGTAGCATAAGAAAGAAGAGTGTAGGGTTTATAGATTAGTTGAGCGGGAAAATAAGGTACAAGGATAATGTCAGCTGGTTCTTGTTTTATAATTTTATATATAGAATATAGATATAGATAAAGATTATATAGATAGATAATTGAGTGAAACGATATATAATAATAATATTCAAAATAGGGGCCAAGCGGAGTCCTTACACCGTTTCGAAAAGACCAAAAAAATTTAAAAATCCGTCATTAGGGCCCAAAGCTCGGCCTAACAAATTATAAAYCGCACCCATTAACACACCCATATAAATTTTACCACTCTCTTGAGCCGCCTTTCTTGTTAGGATGACCTCTTTCTCCTCTCAAACAAACCAGAGACTC
>VHZZ01006808.1:52753-67244 GCA_009801015.1 Silene noctiflora | reverse complement strand
GAGAATACTGATGGAGGAAAAGGGAAAAAGATGGAGGCCGGTAAAGGGAATAAGGAGGAAGAATAAGAGGTATGCAGAGAGAAATGAAAGGATGTGAAGGATAAAGAGGAAACGAAAAGAGGAAGGGATGGGGTGAGGTAGATAAAGGGGCTAAAAGGAGTAATACGAGGAGAAAATGGGAGGAGTAATAATACGAGAGCAAGTGGAGGAGGGGAAATGCCATATATATATAAGGGGAGGATGAGAGACATATAAGGTATAAGAGAAGAGGAAGAGGAAAGGGATGGAGGTCCAAAAAGAGAGTAAAAGTCCAGGAGAGAGAAAAAAAAAGAGAGAGAGAGAGAGAGAGAGAGAGAGAGAGAGAGAGAGAGAGAGAGAGAGAGAGAGAGAGAGAGAGAGAGCAATGTATGGATACGAGTGATAAGAGGAACGGGAAGAAGAAAGGGATGATATGAAGGAGGAGTACGAGGAAAAATTAGAGAAGGCATAATATTAGAGTAAGTGGAGGAGGATAGTAAATAGAAGAAGGGGAAAGTTAAGTATGAGGACCACGAGGATGAAAAGGGGGAGGTGGTTTAGGATGAGATGACGTTAGAGAGAAAAAGGAGAGATAAATAAGAGGGCGGGGGAGAGGAAAAAGGCAAGGGAGATGAAGATGGGGAAAGAGGATGAGGAGGAATATGAAGGGTAAGTGGAGAAGGGCGAGAAGTATGAGTAGAAAAGGGAGGAAGAGATGAGGTGGTTGATGACGCAAGGACGTGAAAAAAGAGAAAATAGAAAAAGATAAAGGATGAACATGAAGAGGGAGAGGAATGAGGAAATAGGGGGAGTAGGAATGATTGAGGGAAATGGAGTATTATGAGAACAAAGAGGATGAATAAGAGTAAAAATAGGCAAAAAAAATTATTATAATTAAAATTAAAATAAATATAAGAAATCTCGACAAAAAAAAAATTATTAAACCTATCAAATTACAAAAGAAGGCGAGGAGACACAGAAATAGAAGGGAAGGACGAATAGGAAATGGGACAAGGAGGATGATAAGAGGGAAGGGGGGTGAGGAGGTATCAACGTTAAACAGAAAAGAAAGAGGGAACAAGGCTAATGAGTGGGAGAGGGAGAGGAAGTGGAGAGAAAAGAGGGAAGGGAGTAAGGGGGGAGGACAAGTTGTAGAAGGAAAAGACAAAGGAGAATGCGGACGTGGGGAAAGGAAAATGGATGATAGTTGAGAAAGAGAGTAAGGGAGTATCAATGTCAGTTAGGATACGACGTGCAATGACATATATTAAGTGGAAAAAAAAAACTTACACAATGTTGTACAGAAGAGTTGCCAAGAGGGAGTATGCATCAAAAGACGTATTAGGAATTGTGGTTTAGCTAACACGTTCTCATTTTGCAACTATATCTGAGAGTGTATGAGAGTGGAACATGCTGCAAAAGTCGATGCATTTTCAGAAGAATATATGGTTAATTAAGATTGTGTTGGTTACATGGTGGTTTGTTTTGCATGAGGGAGTGAGGCGACATGAAATATATGATGAGAAAAACAACTTTATTGCTCACGTTCGAGTAGGTCGAGCTGTGTAACGAGAAATCAAATTCGGACAACACACCCGTTAAAAGAAAGAAGAAAGAGAAACAAAAGAAAACTCAAAATGGAAATGAGAAACAAAAGGAGTTAAATTAGACAAATTTGAAGGGAAATGTTTGAGAAAATAATACTCACAAACAATCTCTATAAGCAAACACATAAACGTGATGTGTCATATACTACATTCAGCAGAAATAAATAGGTGTTATCACCCATTTTCACAAATTAGACACTAACTTTAATACAATTGAAGATAAACGGTAATATAGCAATATAGAATACCGCGCCCGTTAGGGCATGGCCCAATGACTAGTTAGGAGAAAATGAGAAGATTCTTCTTACTTGTGAACAATGAGCAAAAGAGAAAGATATCATTTGGAATCGAATGGAGGGGAATAAGGTATTAAAATTATAAAGACAAAAAAAAGCCTAAGTTTTAAAATCCAAGCTTATATATGTATTCAATATAATGGGCTCTCCTAATCAAACACTAATCACGACCAAAAACCCATGAAAAACTAGTCTCGTTGAAACACGGACTCGACTCGATCGAGTGCCACCCATTCACCGATCGAGTCCCACCTACACTCGATCGAATGCAACGCCCCAGTAGCTGACTTCGAACCTTCACGAAAGTTACTCGATCGAGCATCCCTACCTCAGTAGGTCGAGTGCCCCCTAACTCGAACGGCGGGTATTACAAGTCAATTGTGAGCAAAGCAAGCAACACAACAAGCATTTGTAAACTACTCGATCAAGAAATACCTTAACTTGATATTTATAATTATAGGAAACGTATAACATTTATGAGGTTTGTAAATGAAAGGATATTAATTTGTAAATCAGCGAACCCGTACTTGGAGGCGGGTTTTGACATGTTGGGATCCTGGACACATCAATATAAAATTTGAGGGTTGATCCGAGTAGTTGTAGACTTGTAGGTTGTAGCTTACAAGTGGTGATATCCAGTCTCGTCTCCACCGCATTGAGACAATCCCGAAAGAAGAAGTAATTCAGCAGAGTTCCATGCATGGTGTGCCGCCATCTAAACCCCATTCAACAATGCTCAACATGAATCACTCTCTAATTATGGATAAACTCAACAATACTCTCTTTGATTTACTTCATTCTAACCCTAATTACCCTTTCAATCTTTCTCAATTTCCCATCCTTCAAAACGCTCTTCTTCGGAATTTCTCCCACTCCCAAAAAACTCCCACTCATCTTCCTTATTCTGAGGTAATTACTCCCTTTTTTTTTTTTTTTTGAATTAGTGTTGTTGGATGTTTATGCTTTTGATTTTTCATGGTTTTTGTTGTTTTCTTATTTACTCCCCCGTCACGATCATTTGTTTACTTTTTTTTGTTATTCTGTACGGGGAGGAGTATTTTAATCAAAGGTAAACAAATGATTGAGACGGGAGAGTATTTACCTATTTGTTGGTATTAATGTATTATTGATGGGGATGTATTATGTGTAGATGATACAAGCATCAATTGTGAAATTGGATGAGGAACGTAGTTTGACAAATGAAAAGATGATTTCGGAGCACATACTTAAAAACTATCAGGGTTTGCCCTGGGCTCATACCAGATTTTTGAAACATCATTTGGATAAGCTTTGCCAAGGCGGCGAGCTTATTTTTGATGATGATGATAAGACTTATAATGTTCCCGGCAAAAAAAGGCGTAAAAGTTTGAGGAGGAAACTCTTGAAACTAAAACTGTCTAGTAAAACCAAAGAGAATGAGGTTGTTGAGGAGGGAAATGTAGCGCCAGATGAAGTTACTGAGTTGAGTGATACTCAGATTGGCATTCAGGAGGACGACTCTAAAAAACTTGGGAGGAGGAAAAGGAGACGAAGGCCTAGTTATATATCTGATGAAGAAGAAGATGCGGATTTTGAGAAAATGATTGTTGATGGACAAGGGAATAGGGACAAGGAGAGTGGTAAAGAGATGGTCCTAGTCGAGACAGTTAATGAGGTGTTACTGCTCAAAGCTGCAGATGTTGAATGCGAAAGCAACGAGTTAGAGCAGCTTCACCCTAGAAATCCTGAGGAGGATCATGGGATTTTAGATATCCTATGCTCCAAAGAAGTGAAAAATGAAGTACACGAAGCGGATCATGATCTTTCTCAAGAGATGGATTTGGGTGACAGCCGTGGGGGTGATATGATGCGTATATCTTCCGAGAGTGCCATTGAGTATGACTTGGCGGGGGATCGTCATGATAATTATACCAGTGATTTAATACTTTCCCCTGTCGTAGTAGACCCCCTGGCTTCAATATCAAATATTGAGAGTGATGTTATTGGGAGCACAATAGAAAAGTCTGATATGAAGGAAGCAGAACCAAATCCTTCAGCTAGTGAGCTTATGATTGTGCCTTATGTGGACAATTCAGTGAATCTTGCAACAGGAAAAGTAACGACTTCTTTATTGAACAGCGAAAAACGCGTTATTGTCTGTGGTTTGTACAATGTAAAACTCGAGCAACCAAAAATGAAAACTCAAGTGTATCGCAAAAGGAAGAAGTCAAAACCTTCCCAGGAGAAAACTGAAGCCCTAGGACAAGAGCCAATGCCAGCTTCCTTCGACTTATCTTTGCAGAGAAGTAGCAAAACCAAGGTATAAATCCAAAGTTTTTTAACATGCAGTTAGTCACTTATGTTACTGATTAATGTCAAGTAGAGCTGCATAGCCTGCACTGGTACTGGCGCACACTTTGGTATAGTAGATAGGTATATACTCCCTCCTATCCACTATTTTCTTCCCTATTTCCTAAAACGGATTATTCAGGTTTTCTTCCCTTTCTATTTTTGGTAACAATTTACTCTTATTTTATTCATCCCTCTCTCCTATCACAAACCCCATCCAACACTTTTATTCTTATTTTATTCATTCCCCTCTCTTATCACCAAACCCCACCAACTTTTTTACTCTTATTTTATTCCTACCCCTCTACAATCCCCCAACCCCACATTTTCTTTTATCAATATAATACTCCCTCCCTTAATCTCCGTGCCCACTTAAAACGGGAAGAAGATAGTGGATGGGAGGGAGTATCTGTTATTACTGGATTTTGCTTTGTGGCTTCCTATTATTCTCAAATTCCATACACTGACATCTTAGGATGGTAACTATAAAAGTCCACAGCCTCAGCATAACTGCTTGTCGGTATAACAGCCACGATCTTGGTACCTATGTTTTGGGCAAATTAGACATAGAATTCTAGAAATGCTGCGAAATGATTTATAGAGAGATCTGGATGCAAGAGGTTGGTTGTTGTTGCTATAGGAGAAGAGAGGAAAAATGCTAGGCTAGATGAAATCATCAGATGACATATCCAGTTGAGCTGTTATTTTATCATTCATGGCAAGTAAAAAACCCTTGTATAATATGGGATATATAATATTCATTTAGATTGGCATCAACAGAACTAAAAAATAAACAAAGATAGGTATCAACAATCCTAGACTTCTAGTATGTAATTTGATTTAATGGTGATAGTTACCTCTAGTTAACTGTAATATTTTCCTGCTGCTCAAGTATCACAATTACGTCACCATCTCACTGACTAACAAACTTGAGCTTACCTTAATATCCATAAAAACCATAGGGGACATTTTTTTATGACATTTCATTACTAACTGAGCTAGATTTTGGCAGAGGTTTAGGTTATTCTTTATCTTTATTGCTTTCACTCACTTTTCTAATGTAATGAACTTGCAAGATTTGAACTTCAAAACGGTGAGATGGGTGGCAAAGCTTACTCATCAGAACTGTGCAAATAAATTTTATGGCTTGCAATATTTTGATGACCATGATGCATGACATGACATTGGTCTGCTGTGCTTGTTATTGTGCATTTACACAGAATCCCTCTAAACTGAGTGTCCGAATAAGACCTTTAAGAAAGAAAAGTACTAATCTTGATAGGGGAATATTCGAAGAGGAAAGATGAAGTTGACTTCACTGTGGTGTTAATTCTGGAATATAGTGGATAGAGACGAAATATCAAGAGCCTTAATCCCAAAATGGTTTGGGGTCGGCTGACATGAATCATCCATTAGAACCGTTCATGGGTGATCGCACACCTCAAAATGCGAAAATATAGAAAAGGAAATTGAAAAACAAAAGGGGAGTGAAACATAATACAAAACCCAAGGTAGCCTCGTAGGTTTTAAAATCGAAGTCCGGATTTCTTTTATAAAAACTTAGAATTTAAATCGAGAATAAAAATTAAAACGATTTTGAAAACCGAAGTAAAACTTAAGGGTCCGGAATACCTTAAGTGAACCAAATATTAATTTATAAGAAAGTTGTTGGTAAAAACGTGTAATAAATCCGAAAAGAGCAAATAAATTTTTAAAAATTAAATAAACACACTAAATATTTCAAATAACATCAAAATTAAAAATCTACATGTATCATTTCCCTCCATTGTGCACTCTCCGTCACCATCCCCTCGTCAAGCCCGAGAAATCTCATATCGTTCCTCTATTCAAATTGCTGTTATCTGGATTATATTTTGTTCCAGTAGTGATGTTACTGACCTGTTAATGTCTGTCAGGATCTAAGTGTTAAAACCTACTGTAATTTTGGTAAAGGAATGCTATCCACCTTCCCTTTAAGATTCTCTTCAATGTTCTCTTCTCACATTGCAATAAAATGCTCCATAATGTTCCCTTTTGTTTGACTTTTAGACAACGAAATTGAGTGATATTTTATTTGAGTTATTAGTGGAAGGTCTGAAAGAGAAATGATAGTATTTTTGTCTCGATATTGTTGTTAATAATGCTTGATTACTGTCAGCTGAATCATTCTTAGAGTACATGTCAGTAATACTGAATCGTGGATCATCCCTGGAGTACTTGTTTTCAATAATACTGAATCGACTTCAGGGATCTGAAACATAAGTTGTCATCTTATTATGCTTTATCCATTCAGTCCTTATAAGTTTGCAATACCTCATCCCAGATATCCATGTAGCGGGAATCTTTTAGGCGTGGGGTCAGTATAATGTATGTTTGAAGTTTTGAACCTATATAAGTATCCACTTGTCTCAGAAAAAGATTGGGATTGCATAAGATATTAAGAAAGTTTGTGGTATAAAATGCATAAATTGCTTAACCTCCCACCCATCGTTCCCGGCCTCCCCTGCCCCTCCAGATAAAATAATGAGCTACACTCTTGTAATTTGTAGGTAGAGATCTTAGAGTGTTACTCTTACAGCTGCTTTTTTTCCTCTTGTTTTGCTTGTATTTCACCCCGCAATGCTCAATACTCAGGTTAAACGGAAATTGCAATCTCCCAAGTCAAAGGGAACAACTCTTCTTAAAGATGGTTCTGTTAAGCAGTTGGAAAAACCAATGAGTTCGCATCCTATCAGCCTTGAAAAGATTTTCATGGAGGATGAGGAACCCCTTAGTGAGGTATATGAGAAGTGTGGTAATCTCAAAAAGCATGACACGCAAAGAGCAAAAGCAGGTGCGGAATTTCCCAAAGAGCTACCGAGTTCAGAACGTTTTGTGGAAGTGTCACCGACCGTGGAGAAAAAATTAGCCTCGTCAAAAAAAACAGACCCATATTGTTATAATGTCGAGGACGATACTACCAGGAAGTCATCATCAAATTTCTTAGAGGAAAGTGGAACAAAGGATTCAGAAAAGACTGAGAATCAATGGCCCGTGATAACAAAGTCAAATGGGGTTGAATTATACAGTCAGCCTTTTGAACATCCAATCGTCAATAAAGCGGGAAGTCAAAATGAAGGTGACCAACATCCGGAGCAGCAAAACAAAGATGATCAAGAGATGCCTCTCGTGCTAATAGAAGCAACACCAGAAGATAAACCTTATTTATCAGATTCACATAATCAGCTATGGGAACATACGTCTCACAAGCATTCACAGCAGCTAAATGAAGAGCTGAACAACAGTCAGCAGGGAAAACGTAGGCGTGGAAGACCAGCAAAAGACAAATCAACCATGAAAGATGTGTCTGATCCATCAAGTTCACTACAGAAAAACATATCACCGAAGCAAGATGGCGGAGTGAGGACTCGGAAACTAAGAGCAACCAAGAAGGAACCACATCTGAACCAGCAAGAAAGGCTGTCTAAGCAACACAAGCAGCTGGGAAAAGTTGGCCAACGGAGGCCTGGAAAATCAAAAGCAACCACTGAAGATGCAATTTGTCCTCGAGGAGGATCCAAGAGAAAGAATGAATTAACTGAGGAACTTTTGGCATCTCCGTTAAATTTGGATTGTCAGCAAGTTGAGCTGTGTGAATCAGGGAATCATCAGCAATCCCAGCACCAAAATAAAGAACTGAAAAGAGGAATGGCTAAGATACAGAAACAAGGGGACAAAGTTGATGAATCTCTCACTAGCTTATCTCACGATGAGCAAGATGGGATGTGTGGACAAGCAAGTGATCATCATTCAGTGTCTCAAAACAGTCAGCCAAGGAACAATAGTAGGGCACAGTCTCCTGTGAAACGAGCAAGCCAAGCAACAGATAATCCAAAACATGGGGATGCTGTAGAAGCATCACATGTTATTCCAGAAGCTTTATCGGCACAAGGTCAAGTTGATGTGAAGGATCAGACTCAAGCCAGACGGCGGAGCACTCGTAATCTTGAACCAGCAAAACTTTTGTTGGACTCCCAAAGTGATAAACAACATGATCTAGAGCTGAGTGATCAAAAGACACTTGCAAGGTCCACACCTGCTTTAGTGCCCTCAGATAATCATTGTCCTGAGAAAGTATCTGTGTATCTAGAAAATGAAGTTGGTAAATCTTCTGAACTAGAGCAAGAAAAGTGGCCACTTGATAATAATACTCATACACCGCTCTCAAACAATTCAAATGACCGGGAATACCCAGATAAAAGTTATGATCATGATCGGGCACCGGAGAAAATGGAAGTTCAAGGTAAGGCTCCTAAAGAATTGACAGCTAAAAGTGTTCCCATACATGTTCCGCTGGCCTCAAGAGATCAGTTGCGCTCACGGATAAAACACTAATCTCAAGATAGTGCTTTAAGTGGACTCATCCGCTGCACAACCTTGGTAATGCAATCTTAATTTCCCTTGTTTTTTTGGATTTTATTGTAGCTACTGCTTAATATATTGAAGTGTGTTTGAACTGATATTTTCCCTCCCTTTCCGTTTCCTCCTCTTCCTCTATCCGAGTAAGCTACAAGTCTCTGGTCCTTGGGACTAAGTAATAAAGGTATAAAACCTTACCAATAGGGATAAGTACATTTTGAGATATTAATCTTAAAGCTAGACATTGCTTCAAGTGACACCGAAACACATCTCAAAAACCCATGTGCTCCTTTTCAAAATAATTCAGCAATTCCATAACCAATATAAATTGTAGAGGCGAAAGTGGATCACCTTGATGGGATCCTCTAGAGCTAGCAAAGAAATTGAGAGGTTCCCAATTAACAAGCACCGTGAAACAAGGTGTAGAGAACCAGAAATGCAGCCACTTTCTGCCTTTGCCCACACAGCTCATCTTCTCAAGAGTGAACATTGTTAGAGCCCCACAAAATTTGTTGAAAGCTTTCTCGATATTAGTTTTGCCAAAAGACACCTGGATGGACAGATGGTATTGGGCTTTTGAAAAGGACTCGTTCATTTGCTGGAAGAATTGCATCTAAAATTGACGACCAAGGCATCTGTGTATTGATAAGTAGCTACTAGCTCACTGAACATTTGACGCAAGCCATTACTTCTGCCAGAATTTAACCTGCGAGACTATTGACATTGCGATAGCCTCAACAAAGCGTCTTGGTTGTGACGGACATTATCCACCACAAGCTGAAGACGGATAGTCTCCTTCTCACAATAAGGCAAGTGGGAGGGCAAGTGGGGGGAAAATGGAGCACCCCATGGATAGTGTCACTTGCATATTGTGAGAGGGGCAATATCCGTCTTCAGCTTGTGACAGATAGTGTCCGTCTTCAATGAGAATTTGTGTAGCCTCAAAAATCATGATGCCGTAATCGTTTGAGATAAGGTTTTATTAAAGCTTGATGAATCTGTGATGTGCTGTTATTCCCAATGACCGCCATTGTTGCTTTTACTGATAGACTATGTGCTTCGAGTTCCTAGATTTTATGGATAAACATTGATGAGATTTAGCTAATGTGTCCCTGAGTCCTGACCTGTAGTAGCAAAAACAAATTAAGGCGCGTGATCATGATGAATTAGAAATATCAGTTACCGGATTTGCTATGAATTTGTGCTTACCGATTTGTGCTTCGCCCTTATGGAACGTGTTTTATATGTATTATCCGTAAACGATGGGATGAAATACGCTCTTAACGATTCGCATTCGTAGAGCACCCGAGCAAATCCGGATTAAAATTGAATGGGAACGAAATGTAGGCTCACCAGATTTTACACCAGTCCAAGTAAAACCGATCCGAACCAGAACCTTGTTATGTCCTTGGTCACGTCTAGTATGAGATAATGGTTTCAGTTTTGATCTCTGTTAGTTTTGTGACTTTATTTCGTTGTCGAGCTAGAAGAAGGGATACCGTCTCAAATTGTGGTGATCTTTACAACTTGTACAATCTCCTCCCTTATTTAGTACCCTAGTTTGATGTTCATTTTGTGCGGAAAAGTTCCTAATGCTATAAAATGGCTACCTTTTTGGTTTTTGGATGGCAAGTTTTTTTTTTTTTTTTTTAACATGCATGCATAACCTCATTGATTTTTGTTTGAAGGATGATGTGGGGCGAGAGTGGAATGAATATCAATGATGTGATGAAGGCGAGGCCAGCGTAATCTATCTGAGGTCGAACCATACCAGCATTTGTATTTAGTACTCCGTATGTTGTTAAGTGTATGAACAGATGTTCCCCAGACATTTTAAAGTATGTTAACGATATCTTTAAAGGTCTTGTATACTGGGTAAGTCTCTGAATTTGCTCTTTCTTCAGGTTTTGATCATTTGTATTGCTTTCACCATCGTTTGCTGTCTGCCTAGGGAAGGGTAGGAGAGGCGTCAACAAAAGAATATTAATCAAGTACGAGGTATAGTATTGAAATGAGCTAAACTCATAATTCACGTTTGTTTACCTGATATAATTATCTAATTACGAAAGATAATTCAAGATGTTAAAGCATGGTTAACGAAAAGATATATATAATAATGAAATGTTGTTTAGAAATCAAAAGGCAAATTAAGACTGAACGAAACATTCTGAATGTAAATTGAAAAACTATGAGGTAAGTCTTGTCATGAATATAGATTTCGCGAAAAACTACTTGCTGAGTGAAAAAAACAGAGAGGGAAGTCTGGCTCTTGCTTCTTGAAGAGATTTGTATCAACACAAATAAGTTGATCATAATCATGGTGTATTTTATGTAACAAGTAATTTGAATTATGTTACACTCGAAAATAGGATTGTGCACCCGCTTGTATTTGCAATCGAGGACTATTTCGTAATTTTGTGTTGCAATGAAGCCCGTGTATCGGCCCAAGACGTGTCGTGACGAGATCGTGTCCCTATGTTTGGCCCAAAATTTCTTTCTCTCTTATAGTCTTTTTATTCCCTTATCTTCTTCGTTTTTGTTCTTCTGTTTTATTCCTTCGTGTTTTATCATTCTTCTCTGCTGATTAATGGCGGGAATTATTGATTTAACGAGGTATACAATCGAAGACGGTGTTCATCAAATTGAGCCTGAAACGTTGTCATCTCCTTAATTAGGTTAGTTTTCCTCAATTAAGTTGGATCAACATATTTATATTATCTCAAATATTTTGTGTTATTTCGTTTGTTATTTCTGTGAAAAATATTTTGATTTAGTTTGAAATTTTAATGATGAATATGTTTCGGTTAAATTTTGTGTGTTTGTATAATCCGTTTGCATATTTGCGTGTCAATTTCTATCATCTTAATTCTTTGCCCAACTTCATTATTGTTATTCATTGTCGATTATGAGTTTTAAGTGTTCATTTGCCAATTCAATTTTCTGATCATGCTCCAATTATATTTGAGACCGACCTAGTCACTATCTGTGGTAGACGGCAGATGACCATATATATATATATACACAAATTTTCATTGAATATGGGCACTATCCGTCACAAGCTAAAGACGGATAATGCCTCTCTCACAATATCTCACAATATGCAAGTGGAACCAACCACGGGGTGCTCCATTTTCCCTCCACTTGCCCTCTCACTTGCCTTATTGTGAGATGGATACTATTCGTCTTCAGCTTGTGACGGATATTTGGATAATGTCCGTCACAAGCAAGACGCTTTGTATATATTATAAGCTTGGAATTTCAAATATGAAGAGTGGATGGATTTGGTTAAAAAGGAATGGTGCTTTGTCTTCCATGAGTCCACGTCTTTTCAGCTAAATAAAAAGACTTACATGGGTAAGGAATTTTATGAGAAGTCGGTCTATTTCTAAAAGAAAGGATTCAAAAGATAAATGGAAAAGAGCTTGAAAATGGTATGAAAGATGTGGTTGACCATGGAGATTCTAGTAAGTTTATTTCCTCTCACCAAAAGCTCCATGAGTTTGCTACAAATTCGTCTATTTTTTCCGGATTGAGATTACTCTTCCGCTCTTCTTCGGACCTTTGGTTACAGGCTGTGTGCCATGTTTCCGATTAGGGGTTACTTGACCTTTGGTTGCGGTCTGTGTGTAATGTATCGAGTCTTGGATGCGAAATGTTTATTGCATGTCGAATCGGGAAATGTTCATCCCGAGAGTCTGGATCCAGGTTTAGACTAAGACCTATATGATTGTCGTCCTACTAGGAGGATTGAGTCTGACTTTACTTTATCTTGTTAGTCAATGCTTTGTATGCGTCTTAACCTCTTGAGACGAGTCGTTGTTTGAAGGAATTGCCTAATTAATCTTATTCATAGATGTATATATGTTGTATATCATGTCATTATTCTCAAGTAAACTCATATGCCTTATATTTATCACTCGTTCTCAAGTCAAGTTATATAAGTCACGTGATTGCATTGTATTATGTTAATTGTTCTTATCTATATTGTGTTTTTATGTAATATGGCTGGGAGAATTCCTGAGTTACTCCCTACTGACTTTGGCAATCATTTTTAATGAATGAACTTGTTGCGGGTTGGTGCTTTTTTAGGGGATTTGACAAGTGAACTAGCGTGCGTTGTACTTACAACGATTGACCTTTACATTGTAGTTTATAGGAGTGTTTATTATCGTATTTGTGTATTATCCAGGGATCGGGATCCTTGAATTCATTTAAGTTGTAATTCGTATTAAAGATACTTAAACTTAAGTTTTGGTTTATAATTTAGCGACTTCGCGGTTTTTATCATTAAAGTTTTAAAAATTTCCCATTTCCGTTGCAGTGTTTGTATTTACTTTATTATATAACCGCGGGGGTTCACATTTTTTGTTCATTTTTTGCTTTATAGTCCATGTGCGACCTTGGTTATTGAGTTCATTAATATTGAGTTTTGAATCGATATTGATATGAAAATATTTTTTTTGCGGTTTTAACGTAAGTTCACTCACCCCTTGTGCATGACCTAAGACTAGTTAAAACAATCCAAAATATGATGAATAGAGTAGGGTATATCATGGGTTTAAGATTTTAGCTACAGTTGTTGCATTAGCATATTCACAAATATTTTAGTAAAGAAATATAGTCCTTCCATTCAACTCCACACTACACATATGGCATTTTAATCCATTCAACTCCACACTACACCTTTCTAAAAAAGGAAATGTAAAAGACTATTTTACCCTAATGCAAACAACTTATTTACATGAAATGCCATTGATGACCACTATATTTTTCACTCAAAATCCACCTTAATAGTCTTTTATTCCTTTTTTTTACACCTACTTGTACCTTTAATACTCGTAGTTTTTTACTTCTTTCTTAAAATTTGTGCAAAATCCTTATGTGTAGTGTGAAGTTGAATGGATGAAGTATTTATTAGAGTATTTTAGGAACCGGATTTGAACGTATTATTTATTTAGACCAGGAGTGGTGAGATGTTTGCGAGAAAGGTGTGGTATTGTGTTAGAGGATGCAAAATAGTTCGTATTCTTTTGTTGGCTGGATGAGAAGTGGAATGATTAGAGCGAGTATCCGATTAACATCTAGATGCGCTTGTTTGTGATAATGATAATTACTGAGGATCTGGTTAATTGGGTGGTACTTGGGCTACGAGGACGTAATCTTTGTCAGAAGAGTGTAGGATGTCACACCATTGTTATAGTTATACATTTTGTCGTGTATTTTGTGGTTGGTTACCTAATTTTGTGTTTGAATTGTCCGTTGTGTTGGTTGGTTTGTTAGTTGGAATATTGTTTAGGTCTTGACATAGGATATCGCGCATCTATGCAAAGATAAATTATCCTAATAACAAGTGAATGTAGTAATAGGGGTCAAATTCACAGAGAAACGGATGTGTTTTAACAATTGCTATGAGTAGGTCTTTATCAAGATCGGGTTATTTTTTTTTTTTTTTTTTTTTTTTTTTTTGAGATGATGATAACAATATTATAAATAAGATGTAAACAATATAAATGAAAGAAGTCTAGGAAGTCGGGTTATACATGCATAGATAAAAGGTTCATGCTAGATTAGAAATGCATAACAAAAGATAAATGTCTAGGCCTATTATTGTCAAGCCTTAGATCGGGTCTTAACGAACTCTCGCTTTGGTTAGATCAATCTACTACAAAATGCTTAGTCTAATACAAACCCGTGCCTCTCGACTTATAGATTGTATTAACAAATTTAATCTATAAGATAGTGATCAATTACCAAAGATTAACAAATAAATAGCAAACGTATGTAGCGACAATTATGCAATGATAAAACATACTATTCTAACATGATTAAAGTAACTAATGCATG
>VHZZ01006806.1:46558-64469 GCA_009801015.1 Silene noctiflora | reverse complement strand
TTTCTCAATTGTTGTTTCTTGCTTCATGAGTAGTCCGTAAAAGTTCTTTTGATCATGTAAGAAGCTCATTTTTTGTTGTTAAAACATGTTGAAACAGATGCTTAGAAACGTTGCTACCCGTCAGAGCAAGAGGTCTCGTGCTGCCGAGAGGGAGACTGGTGTCCCACCAGTTGCCGAGTATCCTACTGTGATCTTTTCTGACTTCAAGCAAAGGGAGGCCTTTGTTGAGTTAATAAAGAGGCGTATGAAGCCTACTAGGTGTGTGGACGCGGTAGTGTTGGGGGACTTGGAGGTCGAGACCGATGTAAGGCACAACTTTGAGACCCTGGGTTTGACGGGTTTGTACCACCTTAGGAAGCATTCCTACCCCTTCTTGACCCTAGAATTCCTGAGCTCGTATGTCTATGATGCGATAGCTGGAACCGTGCAATTCCGTTTGTTGAACACCACCTTCCTTCTGACCATGGACCAGTTTGCTTCTTACCTCCGCCTTACTCCACTCGAGGAGGGATTTCTTAGAGATATCCCGACTGAGTGTGGGGCTAGTAGGTAYATGCCTTGCTTCRCCGGAAAACCCRCGCCSACCTCTAGCAACATGTTGATTAATGATGTTCAACATGTCACCTTAAAGATCTTCCTTCGTGCCTTGACCTGCCTTCTCTATGATAGAAAGGATGTGAGTAAGTTGAACTCRCATRAGATTATGTTGCTAGTCACCTATCTTAACCCCGACCGAGTGCAGAGATTCTCCTTTAGTGCCCCGGCCATCGTATGTGCTAGCTTGGCCTTGATGGCTACTTCCTCGACCCGTTACTTGAGTTGTGGCGCCATCGTCACCCGTTTGGCTGAGCGGTTGGCCACTTTTGAGGCTTCTTCAGCCATCACTCCTATGGCCCCGATTGTACCCACTCTGGATAGGGATTACTTCATCGACCAGAAATGGTTGAGAGTGTTAAAGGGTGGTGTGTTGGCTTGGAGGGTATGGGGTATGAGCTGGATGAGGTTGCCGGACCCCGAGCACCTTCTTGAGACTGAGCCTTTAGCCGCAGTAGTGGTGGCCTCAGACTCGGACGATGAGGAGGATCACCCTAACCGTCAGTTTTACCTCGTTGACGAGAGCCTCTTAGAGGTAATGCCGTAGCCGACCAAGGGGGAGCGAGCTAAGCCGGAGGACTAGCGACCTAGGGTGGGGAGAGGTCCTAGGAGGGTGAGAGAGAGGGTCGGTGAGACCCAACCGACGCAGGCCATGCCTCCTCAGTACCCGTACCAGTATCCTAGCTACCCTTCCTCCTTTACTCCCGAGATGCAGGTGAGCGAGCTTACCGAGCGGATATCCAACACATTGGTCTTCCGCAACATGTACGAGATAACGTATATGCAGGGTGTTGGGACCAACCTGGCCCAACCGGTTTGGTGGAGGGRTGTTGGTGACGATAGTGGAGTCTTCCATTCATATGGTGTCAACCGTGCTACATAGGGAGCCCTGGAGAGCTACCCTTTCGGTTGTTTGGCGCCATGGCGRGCAGGAGGAGACYCGGGGACTGGTGCTGCATCAAGAGGGGACGTGTTTGGAGCCGGCACATCAGGAGGAGGTGTGGCAATGAAGAGATGGAGGACGAACCAGGATTGGAGTGATGATGGTGTCGTTGTTCTACGTTTGTTCTTTTTATGGATTTTTATTTGGTTGTTATTTATATTATCGGATTTATGTTGGATATATTTCGGTTTGTATTTGGCCATAAGGTCGTACCTTGTTGGAGTATGAGACTTGGCATGCCGGTGAGCAACGCCGACGATGAAATCCGACGATGTTATGTTTTCTGTGAATCAGGGAAGCAGTCTGACCTGTGGTTACTCAATCGAGTGCCCCTCACTCGATCGAGTAGCTGCAAATGACATTCTGGAATGCCACTGGTGTCTAGTTACTCGATCGAGTAGCTAGTGTACTCGATCGAGTAGCCTTAACTCGATCGATTGCCTCACCAGCTCGATCGAGCGCCACCTGTTATGTGTTATCCTACATCCTACGAGGTTTTAATTCGCACTGTCCTTACATATATCGTTGTACTTTGGCTTATTTGACTCGATTAATCAATCTGATAGCATGTTGCAAGTGTGGCGACATAATACCAAGGTAGTTGTTGTTTTGTATGCCCTGCATAGGTGATAAATTGCTTGATATAAGGTGTGGTTATAATAAATCATCGTGGTCATCAATTTACGTCTGGTTATGTCGAGAACGTAAAAATGGGGTTATATCGCTTAAGTAATTGATATGTTATCATATATATGTGGGTGATGGTATCGTTCAATTGTTCCCTTATTGTAATCTATGTTTACTGTATATATACAGATGTGTATCCATTTTGCTTCAACGTGTATGGCTTGTTACGTAATGTCATGATTGTACGGAGTTATCTTTTAATATATGTTAGTAGCTCGTCTTGAAGGTGAACTTCGGGGACGAAGTTCCTTTTAAGAGGGGAAGAGTAATGTCTTGTGAAGAAATATCGAATTATGACAAAATGATATATTAATACCACATTATGTATGGATCGTTTATTGCTATATTACGCATGTATGGATCGGTTATTGCTATATTACACATGGGATGTTTTGTTTGTAACGTTTTGTGGTGTTGGGTAAAAAAAGACAAATATATATATATATATATATATATATATTGTTGTTTAAATTTTATGTGAGCTGTTTGAGTCAGGTGTGTAGTGTTGTGGTTGCAGTTGAGGTGGCAAGTTGTTAAGTTTTATTGCATCAATATAGATACGGAATTGAGTTGTTACGTTATCAAGTAAGTAAGTGGCATAAGTGATGAATGTTATGAAAATTTGATTTAGGTGGATGTTAGTTTGTTTCAAACAATACGTAACTGATAAATTGTTATAATTGGTGATTCGTAATGACCCAGTGTGTATGAATAACTGGTGGATGGTAATAAATAGTTGTATCCGGTGAATGAAGTACATGATGTGTGGAATCATGCAATAGCTAAGACTTGGATAGAAAGTGGAAGTAGCGGTTGTGTTGGTATGTTCTCGTAGTGTACTCTCGTGAGTAATGTATGTTGGATGACGTGATAAGAAGCAATCTAGGATAGTACGTACCTGAGGTAGGTGATGATGATGAATAGTGGACGTAAGCAGATGGATGCGTGTGGGAATGGTTGCGTCGGGATCCTGTCGGGATGAATTGTCTTTGGAGGCTTAGGTTTTGTTACACCGTTGAGTCGTGAGAAAGGACGATTTGAACTTCGGAGACGAAGTTCTTTTTAAGGAGGGAAGACTGTAATACTCGCCCTGTTAGGGACCCTTTGACCGCCTTTGACTGACCTTAGAGGCATGTCTTAGGCCACTGTTAAGTCCCAGAGGTTTAGTCCTTCATTTTAGTACCTTTCGAGTTAAAGACTCGATCTAGTGGAGGTCACTCGATCGAGTAGAGGCCACTCGATCGAGTAAGTTAATTACTCGATCGAGTAACTGTTGTCCAGCGATAAAATATGTATCGCGATATCGTGAAATCAGAATCATTTCATTTTCTTTTCTCCTAAACCTATATGTCGTCGCCTCGCTGTTCCTTCACCTGTAATCACTTTTTTTTGGGAAGCTTGGGAGAGTTGAGTCACCACGGGGACTGGAGCACGTGTTGGGTAGCGGTCTTGCCGCTGGGATGCTTTGTATAGGTATGTTGTCGTCATCATCATCATCATCTTCTCCTTTAGTTTTAGTTATGTTTGTAGTGTTAGTGATAGGTTGTCGCAATGGTTTGTATAGGAAGATTAAGTGGTTGCTTATTGCCTTAAGGCTGTATGCGGATTTGCTGCGGATCGTTAAAGGTAGGGTTTCCCTACTCAGTTATTTTTTACATATTTGTAAGGTGATTGGTGATTGATTGTTATGCATTTATGATTGATATTGATGGTATTGATAATTGTGGTGTATAATGTGATTGGATGTGTTGTCTGTGGTTCGCGAGGTGCGCCCTCGGCTGAGTGGCGTCACTTGCGGGAGTGACTTCACGCCCTTGATTCGCCCTTTGTGGAACCCACCACAGAAGGGGACGTGCACATTAAGAACATGGGTTGACTCTCGGAATAGATGAGCGGGGATTTGGTGGGTACGGCTGCGGTCCCCCACTTGCGGCGTAGAATATCCAAGGTGAGGGATATTCTGGCAGGACTACACATTTCAGTGTGTAGTCAGTGTGTGGCRATGAGTAGGTGTCGGTGTATGTTGATTGTGTGCGTTTGGATGATCATACCGTTACTGACCTTGTGTGGTGTGTTCTGTATTTCTTTTGTGTTGTGTCTGYCGTGATCCTTTATGGTGAGCAGTCAGTTTTAGCAAGTTGCTTATGGATCTTAGCTGTGTTCTATGGAGGGACGAGTTCACCACGAGTCACGACAGAGTAGTTACATAGTTGGTTACGTAGTTGGTTATATCTCAAGTTGTATCTTTCTTTTAGTTTAATGACTTGTAATGGTTAAATAACTTAAATTGTTCTATTATTGACGTTTGATTATTAATTTACCTCGGATAACCGAGATGGTAACGCCCTTATCTGCTGGGGAAGGTCTTGGTAAGGCTCCTTGGTAGATGGGGGTGTTACAAGCGATCCAAGCACTAATCATTTTATTATCTTTCTTAAAAGAACTTTTGACAAAAGAGAATGACGTAACTGCTTCTCCTATTATCTTCATTATTCTAAGGCTAGGGTTCTTCGCTTTTAGGGGTTTTTTCATCATTGCATTCGTAATCGTTGGGGGTAAGTCATCTATCATAGTCTTATGTTGTTTTGTTAAGTTTGATCAAACCCTAATTAGGTTCAATTGGGGGTTTCTAGGGTGTTTAGCATTATATGCCGTCATGTTGATTGATTGATACTATCTTAGGTGAGGATTTCGTAAAAGAGGCCTTCTAGTCTACTTGCTGTGCTTAGTGCTTGGATCGCTGTTCAGGTAGGGTTTCCCTACTCAGTTAGTTGTGTAATTAGTATACATGTAATGTGACGGACTTTTGTGATTATTGTATGATTGAGATTATTTTGTTGGTTGTTGGTACTTGTTGTGGGACCATTTTCGGGAGATGGTTATGATAGGCGGTCGCACACCTAACAAAGAAAAATACCCTAGTAACAAATGAATGTAGTAATAGAGGTCGAACACAAGGAGACGGGAGTTGCTAAACAAGTTGTTATGGAGAGAATTCTATCTAGGTCGGTTTTATTGGTCGATTGGTTTGATTGGTAAAAACTTTTAAATAAAATGATGAAAACAATAATGGTAAAGGAGTTTAGGGGTTTTGGGTCACACATGCATAACAAAATGATTCATATTAAATTCGAAATGCGTAATAAGGATAAATGTCTCGGCCTATAGACAACCACCTCTCGATATTATTGTCAAGCTTTAGATCGGGTTCTAACGAACTCTCGCTATGGTTAGATCGGTCTACGACAACATGCTTAGTCTAATACATATCCGTGCCTCTCGACTTATAAAATGCATTAGCACATTTAACCAAAGTTTGTGATCAATAAACTAAGATTAACATTACAAAGCAATCATGTGTAGAAACATTTATGCAATATACATGCTAATTTAACATGGTAAAATGATTACTAATGCATGGCCCCCCTATTCCCTAGACAAACAAACTACTCTTGCATAATGAAAACTAAACTAATGAGAAATGATATAATAAACATGATGATAATGGAATGAAATAAGTACTAGAAATAGAATTACCTTAACAATAGAAATGGAACTTGGAAATGAAGAACAAGGTACTAAATGAAAATAACTTGAAATGTAACTTGTATATAACTTGAAATGCTTAAAGAAATGTTTGTAGAAACTAAATAAAACTAAACTATTCTAATTTACTATAATTCTAAACTAATCTAATGACTAAAAACTAGAAAAAAATGAAGTAAAAGGTGTAGAGAGATGTAATGTGTAGAATAAAAGTTATCCCAGAAGTCGGGGTTTAGCCCTCCTTTTATAGTAGTATGAAGACCAAAGCGTAAGGAATCCAAGGCATTTAAAGAGAGGCGTCCCCGATCAGGGACAGGCCACCCCGATCGGGGTTGAGTGAACCTCGGTTAATGTACTTAAATGCTTGCTTTAATGCCCATAGAATCCAATGTTAAACCTTAACACACCCTTAATCATCCGTCTAAATGCATGTTTGAGGAATCAAATGTGGAATCCTAGGCTTAGAATTTCCACATTACTTCTTGGACTTTATTCTTGGGCTTCATTTCTCAATTGTTTACATTTGCCATTTGTTGGTGGATGATTTGCATTTGTGCCATTTGCTTCCACATTTCTTCATCAATCCACTTTATTTTGCTTCCATGATCCATCTTAGCTTCCACTTAGCCTCGTGAACTCGATACTTGCTTATTTGACGGGAAATTGCTACTAAAAGCTACATTTCCTACAAAATATACTAAACACGAATAATATATCTAGAACACGGAATTAACTCAAATAAACACTAAAATTAGTGTAAATAACAAGTAAAACCGAGCTAATTAAGGGGGTAAAATCATATAAATATTAGACACATCAGGTTCCAACCCCATGTTCGCCTCTTGTGGCTCCCGTCACAAAGGGGATGTGCACATTAATGATATGGGTTCGCTCATTGCGATGAGCGGGGTTTAGGTGGTAAGGCTGCGGTCCCCCACTGGCGGCGAGGATTACCTGTTGTGATGGGTAATCTGGCAGGGCTCTACACCTTGGTGTGTAGTCAGTTACTGGTTACTATGAAGTTTGAAGAATGTTTGTTACAGTTCTCTTTGGTTGGTTGTGCATTATGATATGTTATATTATTATACAGTTGGCTGACCCCGTTTTATGTTTTCAAAACTGTGGTGATCCATTCGGGGATGGTGAATAGTTGGTTTAGCAGGTGATGATTGCTGTTGATGTTGCTTGCGGGGTTTGGACATGGCTGAGTCACCACCATTTTGTAGTCTAGCTTCCGCCGGATAATTGTCACTTTATGTTTTGTTATCTTTCGGAGTTTGAGTTTGTATCTTTCTTTGAGACATGTAATCTTTTGACTTAAAGTTATTACTTTTAATATGTTTCATTATGGTTACTATGATGTGCACTACCTTGGGAAACCGAGATGGTAGCACCCTTATACATTGGGGTAGTCCTTGGTAAGGTACCTTGGTGTATGGGGATGTTCCACATTTGATATGTTTGATACAAAGATATATCATGATAAATATTTTTATAAAATATGAGTAATATCTTATCTAATCACATAAGTTCGAACCGCTCGCGAACATTTCGAGTCGAGGCAGCGTTTGCTCGGCTTGACTTGTTAAGCTCTTGAGCCGTGCCCGAGCTAAGCTTTGGCCGAGCCGATCTCGAATTGCTGTGAGCTGTCTCTTCTCATTATCACCCCTACTTAGGAGAGTGCGGAGTTACATGGACATACATAGAAGAATATATAGGTAATTATTTAAAATTCTGTAAATACAACATTTGATTGGCTAGAGTAAACTCTAGTTATTTTTTAATTGCTATGATTAGAAATTATATTCATACTTTTTCATGAATATATATAAAATAAGCAAATGAATGAATACGATGGAGGGTATATTCAAATGACCATACTAAAAACTCTATGATCTTTTGAAATCATTATTTAACACCTTTAATTGCTAAAACATTTTTACACCTATGTTCCATATCATATTTAAACCCGCCATAACATTCCCCCAAGCATAAGTAAGCTATGATGCTTATAAGGTTATAGTCATATCTCATATCATGTTGATAATTGTGAATGCAAGCCAATTATAATCATATCTTATAAAGTTATACTCATATAGTCATATCACATATCTGGAGAGTCCAAGTAACACAGGCACACAACTTAGGATGAAAATGGATCGGGTTGGATTGGTTTTGCGAAATCCAAACCCGATTCACTTACTTATTGGATCACCCAATTTATATCCAAAACTTTAAAATTCACACCCGATCCATTATACTTTTCCAAATTCATACCCGATCCACCAGATAATCCAAATCACGATCCGAAACTTGATTTGACTATATAAAATATTCTATATTACATGATAAAATTGAAATTTCACGTTTAATATAGCCTAAATCATCAAAATATTTGATAGAATCAGGTTCATGTGTGAAAGGATCGGGTTTGGATATGGTTCGGGTTTTCCAATAATGGATTTAGATACGGGTATTTAAATAGTGGATCGGGTATGCATTTTTAAAAGTTGGTTTTGGATTGGATTTTTTTCCTTTGGGTCGGTTCGATTTCGGTTCGGTCTGACCCTCAATTGCCATCCCTAACACAGCTCCCTCTATCCTAATATTACTCATTATTTGATATTTTATTAGCCTTTTGTAAATTCATCCAAAATAGAAAGTAGGAGAATATAATTGAGATGGAAGTAGTAACACACGTAGGAATGTGACAGAGGAGATAGATGTATGAAGTATCGTTGTCCATTTTATTAACTTTTCTTAAATTCACCGAAAATAATGTACTCGGTAATAATTTAACTTAACTAAGCTGAAGTTAAGCTTGTTCCTTTTCGAGCTCCCTGCAGTTTTTGTTTTCATACACTATTTTTTGTACTTACGAATTAAGTTAAAAAAAAAATTAAATTTGAAACTGCCTTTGGCATTTTAATTTATCACCTTGGGCTACTAAAAGAATTATAAATTATGTTTAGTATCTATAAATTTTAATTTACAAGAAGGTAATATGAATTATTGAACAAGATTTGAAAGAGTAGATAGTTCAGTTTTTTAAACTAGTTTGTTTAGCTCAAATGAGCGCATCTATTTCGCGAGCGAGAATCGAATCCCCAACTTTATGGTTGAAGTAAAATAGTTCTTACCCCTTGAGCTAACCCTTGTTCGCTTAGTTTCTTAAACAAGTAGGCCTGGTAAGTGTAACAAAAAAGAAAATAAAAAAGTGTTTAATGAGGATACTATGTAGGCAGCATGAGAGGAAGATAGAAGGTGAATAAATACCAAAGAGTGGAGATTATAATATATGTGGGAATGAAAGAAAGTAGGCTATTTTTAAGGTTTGCTTGGATTTTCAGATGAAAAATAATAGAGGAAGAGGAATAAAGAAGTTCATGGGTATATTTTTCTGCCTCTTAATTTTTTTGAAAATTAAGTGTACCAAAATCATTTAAAAAAAAGGAAAATAATTACACACATTTTTGAGGGGGAAAAGTGTGATTTTATTAATTAGGAAGAAAACAATGAAATTTGAAGTCTTAGGTTTTCAAAAGGGAGCCAAGAAGCAATAGAAATCATGCATAATCATACATATTATTTTTGATATAAGGGGAAAATATGTGGCTTTCAAAAGACAGTTTAGAGAAGAAGGATGCCTCAAATCAATTAATAGCAGTTGCAATTGATAAAGATAAAGGGAGTCAAATTGCACTTAAATGGGCAATTGATAATCTATTACAAAAAGGCCAAATTGTGGTGCTTGTTCATGTTAAGGTCAAAAATCAAGTTCCTTCTCCCTCTATTGTTATTAATGGTAATTTCTATTTTTTTTTTCTTTATATCAATAGTGTGATATCAAGATTTAACCTTTTAGGTATCCTCTATGCTATATCAAAATATCCGATCCGATCTTATATGAATCTATTACGGAGAGATACTTCCCAAAACTAGAGCCAGGAAGTCCGCTAATGAATCAAATTCTAGTATGCATTCCTTATTTTGATATTGGTATTTACGCTTTAACTCAAACCTTACTATAGAGTAGAGTACAAACCCATGTTACCCGACTCAGCTATGATGTTTGAGTGTATGAACGTGACTACTTTTGTGAAGTAAAATACATTTGTCTACCCATCATTTTTTTACTTTTTATTAAGATATCCTTCACTAATATGGAGTAATAAAAGAAAGGTAAATAAATAATTGAGATGGAAGGAATGACATATTTTTAGCTTCAACACAGTCAAAATAATGTATTATGTCGAAATGTGGAAGTTAATAGAGCAATAATGGCCCGAGTGTCCAACTAAAATGTGAAGCAAACAATGCTAATGATATTTCAAATGACGTTGGTCAAGGAGTCGTGCTTCAATGTCTGATACTTTGTCTTCACTTTGACAGGAAGAAACTGGGATCAACAAACCAAAGATTTATTCCTCCCATTTCGTTGTTTTTGTACTCGGAAAGATGTAGGTACTCATGCTCTTTACTTGATGTCATAGAATCAAGAAAAAAAAAATAATAATAAATAGAGCAAGAACTATCATTCTTAAGTTATACTGCTTTGTATACGGATGTTCTATTATAATAATGCTTAATGTATTCCTTAATTTTTTATACGGTGAATCATGTCGTTAGATACAATGTCGCGATATTGTGCTTGAAGATACAGAAGTAACTAAGGCATTGATAGAGTTTGTTAGTCAAGCTGCTATTGAAGTCTTAATCATGGGTTCTGCTTCAAAAGGTTCCTTGTTTAGGTAAGTTTGGGCTTTTTCGTTTTCGACAATCAGACTTTCTTCCACGGTTCACCAAATGCCAGAACGTTTTCAGGACTCCTTTTCTGTAAATGGCTCACCAAACTATTTACTACATCTTTTCAAACGTGAATTAGCTATATTATTTGCAATATTTATCTTGATTTAGGGGTCAGCCAAAATGTTTTGGTGATGCTCCTTACCCTTGCAACTGATAAGTGCATTGGTGGAGTAAGATGGTGGCTGACGAGAATATATTTTAGTAGCAGTAGAATTTTCTTTGACGAGACTATATGTTATGACAGTAGATTTAACAAGGCAGATAACCCTGCAACTATATCAAAATCAGCCCCAGATTTCTGCACTGTGTATGTGATTTCAAAAGGAGGCAAAATTTCATCAATGAGGTCTGCAGCTCGTCCTGCTCCATCTTTTACTCAACTTCGCAGCCAAATTTTGAGTCAACCAAGTAGTAGTCCCACTAGAAAAGGTTACATTCCTACCCTATGCTTTCATTTTTATTTTGGCTTTAACTACTAAATGTCTTAACCCCTTATTTGTCATTCGTTAGGGCCAGAAAAGTCTACTCCGTCTGAATCACCCTCGAGCAGGATTGATGACATTGAATTCAGGTATGCCAAGATCTGAATTATGACAATTGCCAATGTAACTTTTGTTATAGGTCATGTGAAAGATGTTCCACAATATGCCCATGTCATAGCTATTCAACTCACACACGTTTGAGGTGTACCCCCAGCACTTCATAGGGGAGGTCTTGAGTTTAATTAACTCGGGGAAGGATAGCTTTATCACCTTTCAGGTCCTACTTGGTTGGAGACCAAATAACCTTTTGTGTAATAGAAAACTTATATTCATGTGGGACAACTAGCTTGTCATTGGTTACTCCATTACGCATTTGATCTCGACTGTTTATGCCATCCAAATAAATAAAGACTGAGAAAATTAGATGTTATCAACAGGTCACCATTCGGTCGAGGAGGGAGGCATCCCCATGTGAAATCATATGGCGAAATAATGGCCATTGACACAGACATATCATTTGTTAGCAGCGGAAGATCAAGTGTGGATCGAATGTTTCCTCCACTATATGAACCTCCTGGCTCTAACAGGCAATCAACTAGCTCTGACAACACTGATTATACTTACGAGACAGCACGTCGCAAGTCGTCTGTTGACATACTATCCAGTCCAGAATTCTCCACGGTTTCTTCAAACGAGGACTCCAGTATCCATTGGTCAAATATACAACCACAAGCAATGGTGAGAACTTGTAAATTGCTATAGATATTCCATATTTTGTTCATTGTCATACTCTCGCGGGGATATGTGGCGGAACAGTGTAAATGGTAGTAAAATAACAAAATGCATAAAAGATTTTTCCTGGACTGAAAAGTCTGAAATCAGATACAAGAGAATCCAAAAGATGATGACTCAAAAGAACCTCGACCTAAGGTGAATCGTAACTCACTTAAGAGCGGGACCAATTGATGGACCCTGAGAGATAAATCATAAAACATGTTGACTCAATACAAGATTTGTCCCACTTAAACTCGACCTAAGGTAGCTCATGACTCGATAGTGACCCGACCAAGCTAATGTCCCTGATAATAAATTTGCTTAATAATATTCTGAAGAGGTCAGGCCAGCATTTGCCTTAAAAAATTTGACTTCACAACCAAGTAATTCGGCCGAATGACATCGCATTACCTTATCACGACAGGAATATAACATGACCTTGCCCATCCATCACTGAACCAGCCAATTAATGATTTGAACCAGACGTGAACCAACCAGAATAGTGGTTTTGACCCCACAGAACCCAGTTCCTAAACTAACCAATCCAATTGCAAATTCCAGAGTTACTGAGTCTGGTCTAACAGGGTCCTCATTCAAAGAATGAAAAAAGATTCATGAAGATTGAAAACTGATCATTTGTTGAAAAAAAATCGCAGGATGATGCTGTGGAAGCTGAAATGAGGAGGTTGAGGCTCGAGCTAAGGCAAACAATGGATATGTATAGTAACGCTTGCAAGGAAGCTCTCACGGCAAAGCAGAAGGTGTTTTTCAATATAATAAATTCGTAATATTCCACAATAAATAAAATTATAATATGACAATCTTGGTTATGGTAGTTATTCTCGATGCCTAATCTTCATTTCTAGGCAATGGAGCTCCAAAGATGGAAGTTAGAAGAGGAACGTAGAAATGAAGACATTCAAAACTCAGAGGAATCGACACAAACAATATTAGAAAGGGAGAGAGCTAAATCTAAGGCAGCCATGGAATCAGCAGAAGCACATAAGAGAATTGCAGAACTCGAATCAAGGAAGAGAATTAGCTTAGAGATGAAGGCATTAAAGGAGTCAGAAAATCGTAACAAATCGCAGGATGTCATGTCTAGTGGTGTTGTAAGGTACAGAAGATACACCATTGATGAGATAGAAGTTGCTACTGAATATTTTGCTGAATCTCGAAAGATCGGAGAAGGCGGGTATGGTCCAGTGTTTAGGTGTTACTTGGATCATACGTTAGTTGCTGTTAAGGTGCTCCGTCCTGATGCAGCTCAAGGAAGATCACAGTTTCAACAAGAGGTTTGTAGACTAAACCATGAGTAGTCTTTTCATTTACTCCGTATATCTCTTGTACTATTAAAAATACAGCTTGTTAGGAAGAAGAAATTTTGTATGGAACTTTCTTACAGTGAGATTACGCTCAGACCTAAGTAATTTCAATAGAAAACGCGAACATTACACATGGTTTTTGTTTATGAAAAGAAAAAATAATGCTCAAATTGTTGCAGGTTGAAGTACTCAGCTGTATTCGGCATCCAAACATGGTTCTCCTTTTAGGGGCGTGTCCAGAGTACGGCTGTCTAGTTTACGAGTACATGCACAATGGAAGCCTCGAGGATCGGCTCTTTTGCCGGGGTGGAACTCCGCCACTCTCGTGGCAGCACAGGTTTCGTATAGCGGCAGAAATAGCCACCGGACTCTTATTCCTACATCAAACCAAACCAGAACCCTTAGTGCATCGAGACTTAAAACCGGCCAACATCCTTTTAGATCGAAATTTGGTGAGCAAGATTAGTGACGTGGGTCTAGCAAGGCTAGTTCCCCCGTCTATGGCTGATGATGTAACACAATACAGAATGACCTCAACTGCTGGTACTTTCTGCTATATAGACCCCGAATATCAACAAACAGGTATGCTGGGAGTGAAATCAGATGTATACTCTCTGGGTATAATGCTATTGCAGATAGTAACAGGGAAATCGCCAATGGGTTTGGCTCACCATGTAGAGAGAGCCCTAGAAAGAGGTACTTTTGAGGATATGTTAGACCCAAGTGTACCTGACTGGCCTGTTAACGAAGCGTTGAGCTTTGCGAAAATGAGCGTTAAATGTGCAGAGTTGAGGCGGAGAGACAGGCCAGACCTTGGAACGGTTGTGTTGCCAGAGCTGTGCAGGCTAAGGAACCTCGCTGAGGAGAGCTTGGATGCCATGATGTTCAGATGCAGTGGTGGTGGAGGCAGTGGTTATGAGGGTTACCGTTCTACATCCCGAAGCCAAGCGACAGTGAGCCAGGTAAGTAAATGTTACTTGGAAGCTGAAAGTACATAAAATCCCTTTACTCCCACTTCTGAAAGACCAAACCTTTGTTCTAAAGCCTCTACCTGTCAAACCTTCATACAAAACTAATGTTTTGCGTATATAGTTTATTCATACTTGCGTTTTCTATTTCTTCTTATTACAGGATTTATTGAGCGGTCCGCCTTCCCACGAAGAATAAGAGCACTACCATCAGTGGGATTAACCACATATTATCAGAATCTTACTAAGAAAATGAACGCATTAGGAATCATTGTTACAATTCTACGGCACAAATTCTCAGACTAACCCAAAAACTGGGATAGCTATTCTCTGATTTTTGTTTTTATATGCTTTTAGGTGGTTAGTGTGTAAAGTTTTATTGTTTTGAATGAGTTGTCCTCATATTACCCTAATATGACACGGCCACTCATAAGACTAATTGTTTTTGTAGATGGAAACAACTAACCATTACGGATTTGTGGCCACTGAATTTCCGGAAAAATGCATTAGCTAACGGTAGAGGAAATCCGGAATAAGCAAAAGTTGTATATACTGTACACTTCTTTTCCAGATTACATTCCTCAGCTCATTCCTATTTACCGAGTACCATTTTAGCGCATTTCATTTTATTTTTTATCCGGAGAATTTTTGTGGCCTTTTTAAAGATATTAGAGAGTATACCTTTTGTTTTGTTTTGTTTATTTGCAATTTCTATTTTTGAAGTAAACCTTTGACTTTAAAATTTTAAGGATGAAACTAACATATTTAGATTTGTTATGAATTTTTTTTCATAAAATTATATCTTTTGTAAAAAAAAAAATCATATATAAATAAAGCAAAATACAGTCGAACGCCTTGACCTCCCAAAAGTAGATGTTAGCAATGGATCAAATTAGGGGATTAATAAGAAACAAGGACACAAGGGGTACTTTTATCATGGAAAAAAAAAATCCTCGAGCAAATGTAAAATCATTGATCAAAAATTTTGTGGACCATTTGAAATTAGGAGAAATGTTGCGAAATCAATACCAAATACATGTTTTATTTGGTAAAATTAGCTGTCAAACTAGCTGACACCTAAAAGGCTGAAAAGCTAACTGAAGATAGTTGAAAGTAGCGGAAGTTGATTATATTAAAATTGTTTGACAAATTAAGGGAAAAATAACTAATATTTTATTTAAAATAAGTTAGTTTAATAATATTAGCTATCTAATGACTTATTTTTCACATGCCACATTAGGTGGCATTTTATTGCGGCTAGTTTGGTTAAATAAGTTACTAATTAAACAATAGCACAAAAATATGGTAACTGAAATTTTGGTCAAATAACCTTACCTTAAATACTAGTTAGTATTTCTATTTGTAAATGATCAACAACCTCTTGATCATGACTGTTTCCTTATAATATGGAAATTAAATATTACAAGACTGTAGAGCTGGCAAAAGCTGACTTGACCCGAGAAACCCGACCCGAACCGCCCGAAACTCGACCAGATAGAACCCGAAAGTAGGGTGAACCGAAACCGATTCGACCCAACTCGAGCTTAAACTGAAACCCGATACAACCCAAAATTGTATGAACCGAACCGAGCTGTGACCCAACCCGACCCGACATGTAACTCGATTCATCCCATAACCCGACATGACCCGACCCGACCCAACTCGACCCGTAACCTGATTCATCCCATAACCCGACATGAACCGACCCGACCCGACCGGTAACCCGACCCGACTTGACCCATTCTAAACTTGGACCGATTTGATAAAAAAAATGTAGTCAAATTTGATTAATTTTTTTTCTAAATTTACAAACTCCAAAAAAATAAGTGAATTATTATGTTTTCTCTTAATTAAACAACTTTATGTTATACACTTATATGTTATAATTAACAAGGTATGTGTGAAGGTGTGAGTGAGTCCAAGAGAAAAAAAATAGGCATTGTCAGTTTGTCATAACTTTACAACTTTACGTTGTATGCTATACTCGTAAGTAATAAGACCTGTTGTACACTAGTCACAGTAAAATTCTTTAGGAAAATGATGTTTGCTCCTTTTTGTATAACAAATATAGTTCTCTATGAAGATTTATTGAATATTTGAATGAGTGTTAGATATGAACGAATCGTAGAATATTACACACTTGAATGAACGAATTGTACAATATTACACACTTGAAATCTTGAATGAACAACTTCTTGAGATTAAATGTTCCTAAAAGAGTACGCTAAATAACTCATCCACATGTACAATAGTTTTCAACATTAAACCTTCAAGCCATTACATAAGTTTAAACTTGGCTTTACATATCATTTACGGCCTTACGAATAACTAGTCATTTACGGCCTTACGAATAACTAGTACAAGATGAGCTTGACAAAAGAATAATCATTTGCCAACAAAATGAACATCAATTTGCAACACATCGACCACCAGAATCTGCAATCTCAACATGGACCATTAGTAGCTCGAAGATCATCCTTCATTTAAAATTGCTCACAACCATCTATATGCCGCTTAGCATTTGAAGTACCATACTTAGACTCGCCTTATATGCAACATTTCGACAATGTGAACAAATAGCAAACAAATTACCTCCTACATCTCTAAAGAAATGGTACTCCTTCCAAATATTAGCACCTCTCTTTTGCTTGCCAAAAATCTCTTCAAAAATAACCGAAAACATTTTTTATTTTGTAATGGGATGCAATATAGGTCTGTCAAGCTCTTGAAGTGGTAGTCCTACACCATTCAAAACCATTAAAGCTACTGTCAAGCACATCATTATCTCCTTAAAAAAAAGGCTGATACATATATAACATATATGTATATGTTATATATGTCAAGCACATCATTTTCCCGAGTACCATTAAAGGTTTGTAACATTATATTATCATTACACTGAGGTGCTTAGTCAGTTAGTCATATTATCATACAGTACTCGGGAAAAATAATGAAGGAATGGTACTCGAGAAAACTAATGAAGGAATGGTACTCGGGAAAACTAATCAAGTAATGAAGTGACTTATTCTTTAGTTGGTCTTTAAGCCATAAAGTTCCTTAAGCCATACAGTGCTCGAGAAAAGTAATGACGGAACGGTACTCGGGAAAACTAATGAAGTAACGAAATGTTATATTTGGATCTGTTTCACACTATATTAGTGTAAAGTCACCTTACAAAAGACAAACTAAAGAACAAGTAATGAACTTATTAGTACCCCACCTACTCCACCACCATCGTTGACGGCATCGCAACACTGCCACTAACAGCCGCACCGCAACGCAAAAGTACCCGCATCGCAACACGGAATACCATTCCCGGATCGCAACCCGGAAGACAACAAACCACATTACCATAAAAAAAACGGAGTCCTGACACAATGATTATCTCAAGACTCATCCAACCACCCATTACCCTTTCTGAATATCATTTTATTAGACCACGATACACAACATATTACACGGAATAACAAGATAGAGACTTTATGAATGTCATACCATACTACTACTCATGAGGTCAGAACCTCACACAATCACTTACACATACCATAGACCCGTAATCAAATCTAACCAGCCACTCTTGATCATGTAAGTTACCATCCCCGATCAACAACTCCGTTAGACAACCCAACAAAAATTACCTCAATATCGATTCCAGTATTGCCTTTGACTAATAAGTCACCTTAGTTGTGCTAGTAACAATTACAAGTTGCCAAACCCTCATCACGGTATCTCATGTCGCTACCAAACACCACCGAAAATCATTAATTAACTCTCTTAATTCTC
>VHZZ01006806.1:2199-17249 GCA_009801015.1 Silene noctiflora | reverse complement strand
TGTTATTCACTGCCTCGGGAAACCGAGATGGTAACAGTCTCATTTATATGGGAATGTCTTGCTAAAGGCTCCTATATAAATGGGGGTGTTACAATAAAGCCATTCATAAACCATATATCATGCATCATACCATCCACCACTCATAACACATATACTTTGTTCCTCTTTTCACCATTTCGTTAATCTCATCATATACTTTTCCAATAACATCGAATAACATCACATCCATCATACACATTACGTACTAGTAAACACAAAGCGATCCCATGACACCCCATTTTGGCCGGTTTAAAGCTGTAGGGTGAGTCTGCGACTTTAGGACGTCTCCCAAGCCTTTGCACGAGCTCCTACAACTTCTACCCCGGTTTCATTTTATTTGACTCCCTAGGTTCATTGGGTTCATTAGTTTTAGGTTCCACAATCGTCACTCTGATACCACTTTGTAACACCCCCATACACCAAAGTGCCTTACCAAGGACACCTTAGGATAGAGGTGCTACCATCTCGGTTTCCTGAGGCAATGATTATCAGATAGACAATAACGAAACATACTTTATTAAATCATTAAACTGTTTACATAACAAAACCAAACTGTCAAACCAAAGGTTACAACTATCCCAAAAGTCTAACAACTACACTAGAAAAACGGACACAGCGGAAGACTTCTAAATCTCGTGGTAATCGCCCAGCTATCCCATGCGTATATATGTATCATACCTGCTCAACAACTGCTCACCATCCCCGAATAGATCACCACAGTTTTCAAAACATAAAACGGGGTCAATTACTGACAACACAAACCAAATACGAAAGCACACATAAACACACCACATCACTGACTACACACAAAAGTGTGTAGCCCTGCCAGTGGGGGACCGCAGCCGTACCCACCAAATCCCCGCTCATCTCATCCGCGCGTAAACCCATGTTCATTAATGTGCACATCCCCTCCTGTGGCGGATTCCACAGAGGGCGAATCAAGGGCGTGAAGTCACTCCCGCAAGTGACTCCACTCAGCCGAGGGCGCGCCTCGCAACACAGACATTACATACAATAATTAAACCAAACAACCAACAATATCCAACATCCATCCAAACATACCAATTAAACCATACACAATTAACACTATGTAGTCATTAACCGAGTAGGGAAAACCCTACCTGAATAGCAATCACCACATAGCAACTCAACGATCAAAAGTGCTCCTCTACGAATTCACCTCCTATAAACATATAATCATACAATCACAATCACTACAACGATATCCCCAATTACCCCCAAATCACCAAATTAGGGTTTGATCAAAATCAACTAAACAACATAAAAACGGTACGCAAAACTTACCCACAAGACAACGATCGTAACGGCGTAAAGAAATCCGAAAACCGATGACACTAGCCTTTGGATTTGCTAACAACGCGAAGAAGACACACACAAATTACGTCCTGTCTTTTGCTTTTGAAAGATTTTAAGAAAAAGTAAATGAAAAGTGAAAAGAAACTGATGACAAAGCTATTATATCAATCTCGCGTTATTAACAAAGCCCGACTAAAAGACCCGTATTACTGACTTACTCGATCGAGTAAGTCACTTACTCTATCGAGTGCCCCTTACTCGGTCGAGTGCCACACGTACTCGATCGAGTACCCAAAAATCAGACTCTAATTGTAAAACGCACTTACTTACTCGACATAGTAGGTCCTACTCGATAGAGTAGCTACAGACACAGAAAACCGTAGTATTACACTGTCAACCGCCGCTCAACTCACTTCACCCTTTCGGTTCCATTATACTTACCAACACCACATAAAAACCTAAATCCATAGTCCCACTACTTAGTCCATTAGTAATCCACTTATCTCCTCATTACTCCCAAAATTCAAATCCCTTTAACTCATACTAAAACATCTCATTCGTTGTTATCGATCATCTCTTTCTTTATGCTACTCATTCTCTCACTCACTATCAATAAGTCCTACAATAAATGATTACTTTCCAATTAAATATATTCCCCTTTAACCATAACATCACTCTTAATTCATATCCACCCTCAAATCATCGAAATCTCCAGACATAGCAAACCTACAAATCCATATTCCACTACTAATCAACCTAAACTCTCCAGGTACTATCCCCTTATATCCTTCTACAACGGTATCCTTTCGCGTATATCTCCAGCCAACGTAAATACACTCATAAGCTTCCATTACTTCTTACCGATTCCAAATTGCACCCATTCATATATCTCGTTCCAACATCCCTCATTTGAAACTTTTATTTCTCACATTCCCCAGACTTACTTTACCACTCATGTCACTACTCGACCATAAATGCGTATCACAACTTTACTCAAGCCAACGACTCTATATCATTCCCCATAGCTCACAAAATGTGCTCCTTGCCTTAATAACCTCATCACTTCGCTTCCACTCCCCACTATCCATCACATCCATGTATAGCCATATGTCCTCCCCACAAAAATCATACCCATCATAAGGTGGTACCCTCCACTTTGAAGGATCCGGTAACTTACGCATCAGGACCAACACATATATAAACTAATGCTTTAAGACCCAAGATGAACGTACGCACATAACCTACGACTCAAGACAAGACATCAACCGCCCAAAAGAAGGTACTCGGTCGAGTGTAACCACTCCAGAACATGACCAGATCTACAAGAAAACGTACTCGGTCGAGTACACTATGTACTCGCTCAAGTATACACAACTCGGTCGAGTGCTAAACTCACTCAGTCGAGTCAACAACTTCCAGAAGCTATTGTCCAGAAACACAAATTACCCACTTGGTCGAGTGCTAGGGGCTCGGTCGAGTTGCCCTTACTTAGTCGAGTCCCTGCCCCACTCGGTCGAGTCATGCCAAGTCCGAACTACCCTCATGCTTTAACATACATATACCATAATACATATCCCAGCCTCATATTACTAAACTCAGAGCCGTACATTCCACCAACTATGCTCATACATTCCAACACGTTGATCACATACTCCAGGCAACTTCCATTCATATCACATCATACTTCATCCAACATGCAAATAAGACATATAAACATACAACAATCCCTTGACACCCCGTAGTAACCAGTTCAAAGTTGTAACGGCAAAGTTGCGGCCTTAGGACGTTTCCCAAGCCTTTGTGATAGCTTTAAAACAATCCTATCCAGGTTCATTTTATTTAGACACCCTATGTTCATTTTTGTTATTTGGTTTTAGGTTACAAAATTGTCGCTCTGATACCACTTTGTAACACCCCCATACACTAAGGTACCTCAGCAAGGCCTACCCCAATGTACGAAGGTGCTACCATCTCATTTTCCCGAGGTAGTACGCATCATAGTAACCATAATAAAACAAGTTTAAATAAATAACTTTAAAGAAAGAAACTACAAACTCAAAGGTTACATGTCTCAAAATAGAAAAAAGGTGATAACAAATATAAAGTGACAAAACATCTATCTCTGCGGAAGCTAAACTACAACTGGTGTGACTCAGCCCGTCCAATCCCCACAAGCTACATCAATGATCATCACCTGCTAAGCCAACTACTCACCATCCCCGAATGGATCACCACAGTTTTGAAAACATAAAACGAGGTCAGCCAACTGTATAAACAATATAACACATCCATTCATAAGGCATAAACCAACCAAATTAAACTGTAACAATCATCCTCCAAACTCCATAGTATCCAGTAATGGACTACACACCAAGGTGTATAGCCCTGCCAGATTACCCATCGTAACAGGTAATCCACAGCGCCAGTGGGGACCGCAATCGTACCACCTAAGCCCCGCTATGTGCAACGAGAAAACCCAGATCTTAATGTGAACACCCCCCTTGTGACGGGAGCCACAAGAGACAAACATGAGGTTGGAACCATCTCCCGAAAATGGTCCCACAACAATACCAATACCAACACTATAAACTCAATCATACAATAACCACAAAAGATTGTCACATTACATGTATACCAATTACATAGCTAACTAAGTAGGAAAACCTTACCTGAATAGCAATCCAAGAAAGTACAATAAAAACGGTCTAAAATGCCTCTTCTACAAAGTCCTTGCCTAGAATAGTGTAAATCAATCAATAAAACAGCATACAATGCTAAACACCCTAAAACCCCTAAATTAACCCAATTAGGGTTTGCCCAATTATAACCATAAAGATGAATTAACAAAGTATAGGACTTACTGATTACGATCTATGCTGAAAGATATGCGAAAACCCCAAAAGATAGCCTTGGATTAATTAGGATAATAGGAGAAGCAATGAACGTCGTTCTTAGTTTGTGAAAAAGTGTTTTTAAGAGTGATTATAAAATGACTAAGTCGATAACACACTATTTATATGCTTCCTGAATTATCATAATCAAACCGCGGAAAATAACGTAAACAGACCGGGCACTCGGTCAAGTACCTGGCATACTCGACCGAGTACGCCACACTCGACCGACCTAACTCGGTTGAGTACCCTTAAGTCAGAAGCCTGACTCAACCCACTCAATGAGACACTCGGTCGAGTACCTCCCACTTGATTGAGTACTCTATAACCAAAAATCTGTGGTATTACAAGGCCTATTGTATTTATGTTTCAGAAATGCAATGTTGAACTCCTTTTCTTCCTCTGAATTGCAGTCAGTTGTGGCATTTATTTGTTACAGTCCCATGGACTATTCCTTTGGTATGGAAAATGAAGGACCCTTCCTCCTAGCTCCAACTGCAAACTCGACGGAAATTGGTCTCAAAACTCACCTATTTTGCCAAACTCATACAAGTAAACTCCAATGGTGATGACCACCATCGACTAATTAAAACACCAAAAAGTTTTTGGCCTTATGGCCGAGATTATACAACGTACCAAAACCAAATAATCCGAGTCTCAACCGAGACAATTATTAAGCAAATCCGAATTATACAATCCAACATAACATGAGAAAAAGAAAGGGGAATTAGACTCGAACCATGGTAAGCCTCCCGAGTAGACTTCCTCTTACCTAGCAAGCGCTCCCATCGGCTTAAGGGCTCGTCACCTTTATACAAAAGTCCATCCTCCTCCTCTTCCTCTTGTTTTTCTTCCTCTTCATCTTCTTCTTTGTCCTCTCCTTCTCTGTCTTCCTCCTCCTCCTCCTCCTCCTCCTCTTGTTCCTCCACCTCCTCTTGTTCTTCCTCCTCCTCATAGACATATCCCTCATTGACCCCTTGCTCCACACCCTCCATAGGCACCTCAGATGTTCCCCCTCCAATCCCCTCCCCTTGGAAGGTGTTGCCAAAGAAACTCCCACTAGCATAGTTGGCCCCCCCCAAGGGCCAACAAGTTTTTATCTCCATGGGGAATTCTTGTACCCCAATCCAATGGTTGAACACCATATGCTTTGAACAAACCCAAGGCATATCGCGGTCTGGTCCAATAGCTAGAGTGAACATTGGGTCTCACCCCTTGGTTATAGGCCATCTCGTGCATGTCCCTCAATACCAAGCTCGTGTTAACACGATCAATGAGCTCCGCCATGTGGTAATTTGGTCATAGCTCGGTGGGGGTCGGGCATACTCATGGGTGTAGGTAGGAGGTGGTGAGGGAAAAGACACATGGGATGAAGAACGGGGTTGTGGGGAGCCAAGGTCTCTCCCGGCCTTCAAGTCTCCAAGGTCAAAGGTGAAGTCATGGGAAATGGTGTAGCGCATGGCCAGAGGACGGGGTGGTCTTGCTTCCGAGAGGTGTGAAATCTCGGGCATCCTATCGTTCGCGGGTAGTCTTATATACTCATCTTCGGCTACCTTTTATGCATGACCTCCACCCGTCACTTCCTATAGCCAATAGACTCCCGACCACATATAGGCTATGTCAAATTAAGGTACCCCCGCGGTCAACAGTTTATCGGCCTCTCCCGGTTCAAACCCCAACAACCCCTTAGCCAACCAGGTTACAATAACACCACAGTCCAATGAACATTTGTCCGATATGGACAACCTCTCTAAGACACGACATACAATGGACACGACATTGAAGTAGAAGTTCTCCTCACGGTAAGGGTTCAAGTAAGAACTCAAAAGCAACACCTCCGTGGAGTTTAGCTTGCTCACATCCTTCCTCTAGTAGAGGAGTTGGGTAAAGAGGCGCAAGGTGATCCTTAATGCTGGGTGCTCTACATCGTTTACTTTCATGTTTCTTACCAAGTTTCCCACATTTCCCGAATAAAGGTCAAAGAATTTGGTCGCACTCATCCTCTTCTCCACCTTGTCAAAGTGGAACTCGGTCCTCTTTTCAATCCCTAGGTGGGTTACAAAGGTATCGCAAGACATCAAGAAAGGAATGTTGTGAGCCTAAACTTCACCGCATGGTGCTTCTCATCATAGATATAAGAGCTTAAAAACTCTAAGGTAAGGTTGCGGTAAGATATTTCCTCTAAATTATATAACCCCTCCATCCCAAGAATCTGAAAGATCTCACTCAGCTCTTCCTCCACTCCTAACTCCCTTAGAGTATCATTCGACACACACCTAGTTGGGGCCATCCGTCTTTGGGCTAGGGTAAGGAATTCATCCTTATGGTCCTCAATTTCAAACTCAATGCCCGGAAATCCCCGGAGCGGTGATGGCGGGTGGGGCTACCGGCTCTTGACGAGGTGGTGCGGATCGGCTATTCCTTATGTTCCTCGGCATGCTACAAAAGAATTTTCACAATAAGACATAGGATATAGAGAATAAGAATCAAGGATGACATGGAAAAGAAGGGAAATTTCCATCACTTTGAATGAGTGACTTAAAAATTGAGTGAAATGTGACATGTTCCCACCATAATTTATCAAGCAAGGTTCACTTAAAATAGAATTTCGGAAAGCATAGTCTTTACTAACACAACTTTTCATTTTAATTTAAGAGTAACCAAGTTTCTTACAACCATAAGACCTTTGACACGATTAAACAAGAACCAAGCACGAAAATTTTAGACTTGTTGTATGCACACTTAGCCATTTTTGACACTTTTAAAGCTATGGAGTCACCTTAATAATGCCCAACAACACTTCACACTATTAATCAAGTGTGAAACCTCATAAGACAAGTAAAACATGTTCTAAGGGTAGAAACATAAAAGTGAAGGTGTAGATACCCGTATCCATCGATATTGGAATTTACAGAAATCCCGTCCAACACCCGATGATGATAGGACACATGTCTACTTACACTATTCATTATGGATTCCGTTTTGCGATGCGAGACGGGTTTTATTTGACGATTGCATAATTTAAATGAAATTTAAATTATTTGTTGTTATCTTGAAGTAAATGAAATTTATTTCATTAGTTTACGTTTTCATTTGAATTCCAAGTTATTTATTTGAAATTTGAAGCTTTTTTATTTTATTTGAAAAATAAATTATTTTAAAGTTTTCATTTTAAATTAATGTTGTGACGGTTTACAATTTATCGCTTTTATTTAATTTGAAAAATTAAGTTTTAAAGCGGTTTCGAGCTAGTTTTGGAGCGGTTTTTGAGCTTGTTTAGACGAGTTTTTGGGCCCAATTTTCGAGAGGATTTCACCCCAATTCCTACCCCATACGACCCAGGTTTGAATCCCCATGCCAGCACCCCTTGCCCCTTCCTTTTGCTCGTCCAAACCAATCCCCAAAACAGCCCACCAACACCCCCGACACCCCTGTTTTGGCAGCCCCAAACCCGACACCAACACCTCTAGTTTCGACCTCCCTATAGCCTACCTCACTCACCACACCTAGCCCACAACCCTAACCTTCTATCCTAGCCCAAACCACCACCCAAACCCATCCAAACCCGTGCCCAACCGGCCCTTGTTTTGCGCGAAAAAACAGGGCACACAAACCCGTTTTGGAAGCTCCAATTCGCAACCATCATACCTAAACCCGTTTCCCTTCACTCCTTGATCATCAAGCATCCTATATTCCCCACAATCCTTTCCAAACCGAACTAAAATCATTTCCACAATAAAAAAGATTCATTTGCCGAAAACCCGCAAAATATCTTTCGATATCCCATCCTCTTATTCTATTCACACCCATTAGCTTAAACCCTAAGAAAACAACCCTCCATACAGCATATAACCGAACCCTAGCATCATACATAGAGGGACACACGGAAAATAAAAAAGAGAAACACAAACAAGCAACACGACGACACACACGACATTACCATCGAAACCCTACCTTGTGCCTCTCAATCCTCACGTAAAATACAACCCTAAAATCCTCTCACAACCATAAAGAAATCAAAAAGTTCACACGAAAGATTAGACAAAGTTTAGAGCATCGTTTTGCTCCATTGTTTGTGTTTTCTCAAGTTCTGGACTGCTCCTGTTCTCGTTTGTTTTAAGTCATTTTAATGTTGTTTTTGCTTCTGTTTGTTGTCATAGTTTGAAAATTTGGAGTCTAAGAATTCCAAAACATCTTTCTAAATTGATTTTGGTTGAGTAACGAAGTCACAATCGCAATCTGAAAATCGCTGCACCAATCGATATTATATCGCGTGCCTGGACAACGTTTGTTTGTGCTTGTTTTTCATTAGTTTTAAGTTTTTTTCATTCTGTTAATTACCACATTTTTGAAGTAAGAAGTAGAAGGATTACGAAACATCTTTCGGACTTAAAATTGGTTGAGAAACGAAGTCAGAAACTTCGTCTTAAGACCGTCGCACGAAGTGCACCGTTTTAACAAAAGTGTTTGTTTATATCGAAATTGTTTTGTTAAATTGTTTTGAAAATTGTTTTACAATCGTCAAAGACGCGCCTTCTAGCAGTGCTTGCATACGGGATCCGAAAGTGTCCAAGTTTACACGTAAGTTGAGGGTGCATAAAATCCTGACTTTCTCTTTGCCTCATTTTGCGTGCCAGCCGAAGGCCGTGACTTTATTGTTTTCATTTCATTTTTTTGTTTTATTCGTTAATTATCGTCTTATTCGTATTGTTTGTAATGTTGTGGATGTTTAATTTGCTGTTTAGGATTAGTGTTAATTGTTAATCACATGTTTAGTATAACTAGAATGGTTGTCTTTTATTTATTCATATGTATGATTAGTTTAAGACGGTTTTCGCATGTTAATTTACACAACTTAATTTATGAAATAAATTATGTTAAAAAGATGAAACATGTTTTATTTGTTAATGATGTAAGTTTAATTTTAATTAACATGTTTAGTTCGAATATGAAATATTTGATTTGCGTACATGTTTAATTAGTTTTATTCAATCGTCACATGTATATGTTTGTTTTATATCGTATGTATGTTTGTTAAATCGTAACGTGACCTAATTTAATTTGTAGAATGCATGTTAAATGAATTAGACATTCATAGTTCATACATGAACTTTCACCTAGGAATTTAATGAATTTCTTTAAAGAATTTAATGAATTCATCTTTTCTCATGACAATTTCTCGTTAGTTAAAACGCGCGTGCTTAGGATCCGTTCTTTTGTACTCGATGACTAGAATAGTCAACTTCCGATCTATGTTTGACCGTGTATATGTCTCAGCGTTCGTGCCATGGGCTTGTTTCATTTCGATTATTTATTGTTTATTTATTACAGTTTTATTTCATTGGTTATTGTAATTTAATCGTTCTATTTAATCATTGTAATTATCTCAAGTCATGTAATGTATAATTTAATTAAGGGTCAAGTGTTCTTTATTTACTTTTTGAGTCAAGTGATTTTCAAAATCTTTGTTTTAGTTACTAAAATCGATGTATTTTATTAATTAAATCAAAGAGAATGCGCAACAAGCAAAGATGAGGTCAAGGACGAAGTCCATGACCTCACCTTTGGCACGTTTTTCTAGGTCTAGAGTAGACTAGTATGTGTCATGTCTCGTTTAGCAAATGTAATTAGATCGAGTTGTATTTTAAGTCAATTGATTGCACATTGAGTCGACGAGAATCGTCTGGATTGTAATAGGTAGTGTCCCAATTGCTTCCCTTCCCCCCAAGCAATGTTGTGAATGTTTGTTTAGTGTATTTTCAAATCAACATCACATGATAAATCACTTTGACAAACACTACAAGAAAAGCGTAATCGGGCGACAGGAAAAAGGCGACGACTTCCTTTAGTCGCCAATTTGGCGACTGAGTAAAAATTCGGGCGACAGACATCAGTCGCCAATTTGCCGACTACCAATTTCCACACACCCATTAAACTTGGCGACCGAAACAAACACTCAGGCGACTGAAATTAGTCGCCAATTTCACCCGCCATTTTATTTTACCCAAACCAGATCCCACCACCCCCACATAATTACTTTTACACAAACAAATAGTCACCCTCCATCATTATCTCGTTCAATCCCCCACCTCTCTCATCCTTTTACTTACTTTTTTTTCCTTCTTTATAAAATCCCTCACCTCCCCCACATAATTACTTTTATACAAACAAATACTCACCCCTTTTCTTCATCTTTTTTTACTTTAACATTTCTTCATCCTTTACCAAATCTTACCCAAACCCACAAAAATCCCAATTTCTGGTTTAATTGCTCTTCTTGTTTAATATTCATCATAATCTCATCATTCTCCATCTAATTAAAGGTTGGTGTCTACTTTATAAATTTAATTTTCAGATTTTAATTTCAAAGTATTTTGGTCGACGACAAGCTGGCGGCTTGGGACATGGTGTCGCGGTAAGATACGACAGATGAAGGAAAAGAGGCGAGAAAGAACGAGATGTAATTAGTTTTTTCGTGTTATTTGACAGTTGTGATGATGGTAATTTGGTCTTTTTCATGTTATTCAATTAAAAATTGTTGTTAATGTCAATAGTATTGGTAGTTTTATGTTAAATTTGATTGTAATGTAATGTAAATTTTGTAAATTTTACATAAAAAATAGCATATTTGAAGGTTTTTATTTAGTCAACAGAATTTTTATTGATGCCATATTGACATGGCTTGCTTCCAAGGTTAATTGTAATGGTTTGTTTCGAAGGTTAATTGTAATGGTTTATTTGAAGAAAAATCGTAATGTAATGTAAATTTAGTATAAAAATTACCAGATCTGTGAATTTTTATTTTTAATTTTTTAATGCCATATTTGACGACTGAAAAAAGTATTTAGAGACTGATTTTAGTTGCCAATTTGGCGACTACCCTGATTGTCAGTCGCCATTTTGGCGACTATGCGACAGTCGCCATTTTGTTAATTTGGGATTGAAATCAGTTGCCCAAGTTCCATTTGGCGACTAAGGCCTGCGACTGGCTATGGGCGACCATTCTAGTCGCCAATATTGGTTTGGCGAATATTTTTAGTCGACATATTTAGTCGCCCGAAACAGGAATTCTTGTAGTGAAAGTAGATTAGATGCATTAAAAAAATTAGAAACCAAATTCACATGTTTAGGGTTTAAAACAACGATTGCATATTCGCATATGATACATGGCCAAATAGGCATTGTTTTACTTAGTAGAGACCGTTAACGTAACGGGCGGGGTTGGGTATTTTCTTAATGAAATTATTTAAACTTCCTAACACGTAATCTAACACGAACTCATTTTCTCTAAAATTGGTTTCTAAATTTCACCTAAAATTTAGTGGCGACTCTTCGAAAAGAAAAATGTTTTTATGAAATAAAAGCATCGCGTGGGAGATTTCCCTCATCCACAATTTGACGACTCCGCTGGGGATAAGTAAACTTGAAAAGTAAATTAATGGCTATTACGATTATCTATCACATGCCTTTTTTTATGTTGGTCATACATAAACCCCATTTGAGACTTTAGGATTCGGACCATTTTCCCTCTTGGGTCGATTCCAAGATGGGAGAATGACGTTCACTATGCCCGATTTAAGTATCAAGGTGGTTCCGCCGAGGTTAGAAACTTCTTACCTACCATTTCATTACCGACTTATGGTAGGTTTGTTCGTAACCTAACACCGTGGGATCATTGGCATAAACCCATTTTTGTAGACCGACCGAGACTTAGAAGAGACTAGGTTCATGCATTGCATCCCTAAAATGCGAATGACTAAATGCTATGTGGTTTCCGAGTCGCGCTTTCAAAATCAAACCATTTTGTCAAAACCCGTCATTTAAAAAAAAAACGTCCATTTGGTCCCTTTTGTTTATTGAAATTTCTATGGCCAGTATTTTTTCGAACCTTCAAACCATATTTCAATTCCAAACTTTTGAACTTACCTCTTTTGAAAAAAAAAATCATTTTCAAATCGAAGTATTAGGATTAGAATTTTTGACCAAAATAAGCCTTTTATAAAGTCGACATGCTGCCCGTTTAAAAGCTCATTTTAATTCAATCCTTTTCAATTTTAAACTCCAATGAACCATGTTCCGAACCTAACCAAAATCTAGAATAGAGTTTGAGTTAGTTGGGTCGAGTTTAGTCTAGTTAAGCCCATGTTGGTCTATGTTAGCCATGTTTGGTGTTATCTAAGGTTCAAGTGAACCGAGTTTCTCTAGAACACGACCCAAGTAGGTCATCCAAGCCACCCCTTGGGTCCAAGTCATGTATGTCGACCAAGTTGGTCAAAGTAAAACCACGAAATATCTCTATTAGGACACTAGAGACGCTATGTTGAACCCTACGAAGCGTGTTGGTTAAGTCACGGGGTTGGTCACACCGAGTCCGTGTCAAGTTAAGTTGAAGAATGTAAGTATGAGTCGAGTCGAGTCATAGCCTAAAGTCTAGTCTAAGACCTTCTCCCATATACGACCCAATTGTGAATGAGCCGAATTGCTCACTTCCCGGGTCTAAGCCAATCGTTGAGTTCAGTTTGAGTCGATGGTTGAGTCGAATGTTAGTAATACACCGTGTAAGGTTGCAAACCCGAGTCAAGCACCAAATACACGTTTGGCCCATTGTGTTTGAGCCTGATGGCTCATTTTCGTGTCCGAGTCTATTATCAAGTCAAACCCCATTGTCAAGTCGATGTCTACTTGGGTTTAAGACCATGTTTTTCACCTTTGAGTCGAAGGCCCAAACCAATTCAACTAAACCGTTCACAAATGAACCATATTGATCATTTTCAAGTCAATTCCGGTCCATTCCATTCTCATTTTGAATCGATAATTAGAGTGAAGCCTCTGTCAATTTGCATCCATCGAAACTCTATTGGTTCCTTAACCCGAAACGTTTGGTTCTTCCTGAAGTCAAGCCGAGTCGAGAAGTGGGCCAATTTTTTAGCTGAGCATCTGAAAAGAGAAAAGTTCAAGACCAAGTGGCAATTACAAGTCGGAATTTACATTCAAGTCTTAGTCCGAGTCGAGTCTAAGGTGTAACACCCGTAATTTACCGATTTCATATTTTTAAACTATTTTGATAATTAATTAGACTAATTATAATTTTAAAGCTTATTTTTATAAAATATGAATTTTATAGTGTAATATTTATATTAATAATATTATAGTCCGTCTCGAATGTATAGTAGCATTTGGACGTAAAATAAGTGAATCCCGACTCATTTTGAGTTAAATTGGGCCTAAGTTGGTTAACGACCCATAAAACCCTTTTTTCCACTTACCCTTCTCATAAACCCTTAAACCCCTCTTCATCTCCTTCTCTTTCCCAGCATAAACAACATCTTCATCCTCCATTGTTATTCATCTTACAACTCTTCACAAGAATCCCCATAACTTCTTCATTTCTAATCCGTTTCGAGTACCGTTTGCGCCGTTCTTCTCCTCTCATCGTCCCTCATCTATCTAAGTAAGAAAAAGCTCGTCTCGAAGACGTTCAAAATCTGTCCCGTCCCTACAAGCTCCGAAATTCCTATCTAAAACCATTTCTTTTGTTGTTTAGGAGCGAACCTCGACGACCGGGAAGCGGATACCTATCTCATTGAAGATTATTGCGAGAATTGAAGACGCTCCCGAGGTAACGGTGAAGGGTTACTCGACTTTACATCATTTCTATGTTTATACATGTGTGTTTGTAGCATTAGGATGTTTAGGTTGGTAAAGTTTCATGCTTTGTGATGTTTCAAGCTTATATATGGTTTCATATGTCAAATTCTTGTGAACTATGGATGGTTATATCTGTTGATGATGAAATTGTGTTAAAGTCATCATCTTTATAAGTTTAATGCTATTTTTGTGAAGATTTCATGAAAAGTTGGATAAATGTAAACAATTGGTTGAAAGATTGGTTTATGTTGGATGGTTGTTGGTTTTCATGCTGGCTTACGTGTTTTACGTGTTTATCGTCTTATGAAAAATGTAAATTTGTGATGAAAACATGGTAAGTATGGAAAAATGTTGAATTTCCGTGTACAGGGATCCCCAACCGGTTGGCCGGCTGCCGGTGCCCTGGAACAGATGGGAACCGTCTGTTTCAAATTGTTGAAATTTTAAGTTAGGTGTGTCCCAACCGGTGGGCCAGCTGCAGGTCCACTGGCCGGCTGGGAGCACTCCAGTAGCTAACCTTGTTCTACCTAAGTATGTTGTCCCAGCCGGTTAGCCGGCTGCCGGTCAGCCATGGTCGGCTGGGAGCACTTGTAAGTTGGTTGGGAAATTTGCTTAAATGTTGTCCCAGCCGGTCCACTGGTCGGCTGCCGGTCCACTGGTCGGCTGCCGGTCCACTGGCCGGCTGGGAGCACATCAGAATGGATGTTTTTCTTATGTGAAGGCTGTGACCCAGCCGGTGGGCCGGCTGCCAGTCCACCGACCAGCTGGGTCTGTTTTTCAATTTAGTCATTTGTTCAGGAGGTCTGGGCCGGTTGACCGGCGGCCGGTCACTTGGACCGGCTGAGACACTCTGATTGGTTTTCTTCATTGTTTCATCATATGTTCGTTATGCATTGTTAAGATGAATTGTTTACACTTTAACCTCATGTTGAGTTATCAAATGAGCATGTGTATGTCACTTGGCATGTTGAATCGGTTGGAAGTTTACCTTTCGGTTTAGTTATATCGCTTCTTAGAAAGTGGAGGTTCATCCACATAAGGAATTGGTTGGGAGTTTACGTTCCGGTTTGGTTGTATCGAGTTTAGAAGTGGAGGTTTATCCACATGTTGAAACGGTTGGGATTTTACCTTCCGGTTTAGTGTGTCGAGTCTTGG
>VHZZ01006805.1:36545-52161 GCA_009801015.1 Silene noctiflora | reverse complement strand
ATTTTATTTTTGTAAATGTATTTGATATTAAATTTAAATAATTGAAGCTAAAATTTGACTTTGACTATAACTTATTCTCATTTCTCACTCAAACCTATCTTCTAATCAATCTTTTTGACATCTCATTCCTCATTTATTGGTATCCGACACATTTAGGCGTGTCCGACGTGTGTCCGATGAGTGTCGTGTCGGACACGGTGTCGGACACAGGACGACTGATTAGGAGGAGTGTCCGTGCTACCTAGGTGTAAAGTGAAGTGGAATGGTTCTAAATTTCCATAAAATTTGGTGATGACTCCTATTTGTTTTTATTCAATTCGTTTCATCTACCTCGCGTCAAATAGCACTCGAAGTCGTGAGAACCAAGCGACGGACTCAATTCAAGGTGACTCGGACTTTTATGCATTTCAGGTTATTCATTTCTTTCAGTATCATGAGCAGTTTAATTTGTCATGGCCATTTTCAATAGCGTGAATGTAAGCAACTGATCGACTTGGTGGCCTTACACGTTACCAACCCGCATAAATCTGAATCTTTGTTTACCACTTTCGTGCTTTTGGTACTTCGTCATTTCGATAATTCTTTTAATTATATAAAGAAGGGATTTATATCGTGGACTCCCATTTTAGTTATGATTTTAGGGATAGATGTATATATGAGAGTAAATTTGATTATGTCGAGGAAAAAGAGTATGATATAGAAATTTTACGAAAAAGTGTACGTGAAAAACTGAAGTCTATTTTTAGAATTCGGAAAAATACGAGATAAGTAAAGAAATAAAAAAAACATAGAAGGCGAAGTAGCGTTGCCAATTCAGTGTGAAAAGGGGGAGAAATGTCGAAGACGCTAGTACAACCTGTAGGCCAGAAAAGGCTTACGAATGTCGCCGTCGTTCGCTTGAAGAAGCATGGAACTCGCTTCGAAATCGCCTGCTTCAAGAACAAAGTTCTCTCATGGCGCTCATCTGTGTATCCTCCTCTCTCTTTCCTCTCTTTTTTTCTCTTATTAAACCCTAATTTTATCATCTCCCTGCTTAATTTTACCTTCCCTATATCAAACTAATTTCTGATTGTTTACGACCTAATTTTGTACGGATTTGCTTTTTCCTTCTTTGTTTATATGAAATTAGTCCACAGTACTGTTTTCCGTGCTTTGTTTGACTTATATGAACTGTTGTCTGCATGGTTTTAAATCCCGGCGGCTTAACCGATATGCTACCGAGTTATAAAGGTTTTGGATGTCACTGCATCTGCTTTTTCCCGCATTTCCAGGCGATATTGGCCGATTTAAGTGAGATTAGGCCGCGACTATAGATTCCATGACTGTGACTGAAACTACATTTAATACTATGATTGTCTGTATGATTTAATTGGTGACTTATGTGTATTAGTTGGAGCTATTTTGGCTAATACGAATGAAAATTGACTGTGAATATTTATGCGTTAGGTGATTGTTGAGAGCTTATTGAGTGTATTGGATGTCGAACTGTATATTTGTCATAATTTTGAATCAATGTTGTTGATCTGAAACTTGATGCAGGAGCATTAGGAGATAATGGTGTGTGTGAAACTTTTACATCAAAACTATTCTATTATATTTAACTGAATTTCGTCTAACTTAAAGCGTTTTGGGAGTCTACATAATAGGCGTCAGTTGATTAAGTTTTACTTGTTTTCAGGCTTACGTCGTATATTCATTTGAACATGGTTTTGAAATATTGAGTGCTGATTTGGAAATAAGTAGTGTGTATTGATGAGTCGGAAGTTAGTTTATATTTTCTTTTGCGGTTGTGGTACGCAGAGAGAAGGATATAGATGAAGTGTTGCAGTCGCATACTGTATACACCAATGTTTCGAAAGGAGTGCTCGCTAAGTCTAAGGATTTGATTGCTGCGTTTGGGACAGATGATCAGACTAAAATTTGTGTGGAGGTGAGCGGATACCGAATTTGAATTTTTACTTTAGTTAGTTCTTTTGATTGACAATTTGATTTTAGGTTTTTCTGTGATGTTACGGGGTTCTAATTAGAGTTTTCTTTAGATTTTGGAGAAAGGTGAGCTTCAGGTGGCGGGTAAAGAGAGGGAAGCACAGCTTTCCAGTCAGTTTCGAGATATTGCAACCATTGTCATGCAGAAGACCGTTAATCCTGAAACCAAACGTCCTTACACAATCAGTATGATTGAGCGTTTAATGCATGAAATCCACTTTGCTGTTGATCCACACAGCAATTCAAAGAAGCAGGTTAACATTGCTTCCTTGTCTTTATTCATGTTGTATAAACTTTGCTTTTATTTGGTGGATCTCAAGGTAATTCAACATCTACGTAGGCCTTGGAGGTCATTCGTCAGCTTCAGAAGAACTATCCCATTAAAAGATCTCCCATGAGACTTAGAATCACTATTTCTCAACAGAACTTTCCTTCTTTATTAGAGAAGATAAATGCATGGGATGCAGAAATAGTGTCAAAGGAGGAATCTGAAAGTCAACTCTCTGCTGTAAGTTTTTTTTTTTTTTCTTTTTTTTTTTTTTTTATACTTGCCTATTATGTGCAGTAACTATATGAATGTTAATAATATTTGTCTAAACTCTTAAGTGCTTAGGGTTAGAAGTGTCCAATTCACGTTAAGTTCTGTTTTCATTCATGTATTCCCTTGTTTTCTATCATGACGATGATGATACTTCATATGTAGTTTTAGGCGTGTAAATGTTCCTTGTATTGATCTAGTAATGCTTTCAGTTGATTATGTGTTTCAACTTTTTTTTGCTGTCTACCTCCATAAATAGAAGGTAAATAATATTGTGCCGTTTAACGAATTTCATGCCTTTGATGCTTAGTTTAGAAAAGCCTGTGTCACAGGCAAGCGCAGTGAGACGCTAAGCAAAACGACTCCTTAGTATGCCTAAGGCATGCGGCACAAGATGCGCCCATGGCACAACTAGTGAGCTGCGAGATGTACCCAAGTACACTTGACTCGAGTGTCAGTACTATGCAATTTCCATTCTTTTTAATTTGAATAAAACAGCCTGCTTACATGAAGATATTTGATCTTTATCCCAATTATATTTATTATAGAACATTCATGCAGGGTATTAAGCGAAATAGCATAGGGCTTTTGATCTACATTTGGTCTGCAATTCCGTATACTATAGATCACACCTTTTTTTGTTGGTAGAATGTGTTAATTTTCTCTGATTTTCTTGCTAACGTTCCTAGTAGTTTGCCATGGAATGATATGATTATGAATCTTATGATATGTTCGAATCATACAGGATATGGGTTAAGTAAAACATCACTTCTTTTCCTACCTGTTATGATTTTCTTTGAAGAACTCCTGTTATATTTCTTCCAAGAAGTTCCTACCTGTATTCACTTTTTTAGCTGATCTTTATTTTACCCAAAACTCAGTTTTGTCTGGAGGGAAGATTATTTTTGTTTGATCGTCGCCGAAAAATGTCTTCTTATGTGGCCAATACGCAGTATGGACTTTAGGTAGGTAATTTGAATGAAATGTTCCTACTAGGTAGTAGCTCTGAAAAGAATATAAGTATGTAAGAGTTTCGAGAAAGTGGTAGAACTGGATCAGATTGAGGGGCATTGTTTTGTTTTTCTTTCTAGATAGACCTTTAATTCAAACCTTGAAATTGAACTGTATAGCTTGCAGTCTAATCTAAAGTCTTAACAGACATAAACTCCTTGATGTGATTAACTTCGCTTCAAACTTCCTAGAGCAAATCTTCTTATGAATGTCGTTATTTTGGCAGTAAACTCCTAGTTATTTTGGCAGTAAACTCCTATGTTTACGCGGACTTGATCTGATGTAACAAGGTGTCGAATGTCGGTCACGTCTATTTTGCGAATAGGTTTCATGGTTTTGGTCTAACATGAAGCCTAGTGTCATGTTCTGTCCGGATATTTGTGTCTGACACGCAATGCGCTGCCAGAGTGAAGTTTTGAAGTAACATAGGCAAAGCCACATTTCTCTTCAAGCTCGTGTCATCAATTCAGAAACGGGCTCATAAATCTAAATTAGTTAGCAAATGTTGTTTCTTATAAATGAACATATTTCCAAGTCATAAAGTTCTGAATTTTCTTCATAATTGTGAACTCTCCTTGGATTAATTGGCAGTGATTTGATGCTCAATTTGGTGGAGCCAAGAATGTTACGGTGGATTCTGAATAGGAGAATTGTGTTAGTTTACTGTTTCTGTGCTTTCCTTGCTTTGTGCCAATGTGCATATTATCAGACTCGTGAATCTACACTCAAATGGCCGGGTCTAACATTTTCATGAAGTCCATCTCTGAGCATCGTAACGTTATTTCTGAGCAGTAAAGTGTTACTGGAATGCAACATCTTTTGTGGAAAAGGATGAGAAAATAACTAAAGCCTAGATTGGTGTTAGCTGTTAGAGACCTTAGGGTTATAGAGATCATATTGTTGGCTGCTTTCCAGTTTCTACTATGCGTGAAAAGGTGGTGTACTGTGTAGTCACAACTTCAAATCTACGGAGTATTAGTCATTTTGTCACGAGTCACGCATGGGTATAGGTTATATATTGTGTACTCGTCATTGGATAAGAGATTGCCTTAAGTTATCTGATAGCTTATTTGTTGCTTACTTGTGGTGTTCATATTTGCGCTATCCGTTGTTTCAACTGAACTTGATTTCTGAAGTTCAATAGGTGTCGATTTTTGGACTATGTTCATTACATGAAGACATAAAGCATGTTTATTGCTTGCTTGTGCGTGTCAGTTCCTTTGCTTTGGAGCCGAAATCTAACTGTTGTTTGGCTTTGGAACACAATGAATAAAGTGGAATGGTTAACTAGCTCAATTGAGGTTTTTTATATTTGTGAAGTAGTAGTCGAGTGATGCTCTCTCCATCTCATTTATGTATCCTCCAATGAACCAAGGTGATATTTAAGAAAAAAAAATGACGAAATAGCATTATTATTCTGAGTAAAAGAAAATGAGGATAACATAACCGAGGTGGATTATTAGTATCTACGAAAACTTAACTAGGAGCAATATGAAATGTTTGCTATTTTATTTTACTAGATTTAGAAAGGGACAATTATTTGGGCAATCAGAAGAAATGGGGACGACATAATTGAGATGGAAATAGTACAATTCTTGATGCAATTTTCATTATGGTTAATCTAGAAAGCATGCTACTCCCTCCGATCCACACCAAAGGTAACACTTTCTTTTTGGTGGTCTTCGAGGCGGTACTTTGACCGTATTTTTCTTCACATATACGTGACTTTTTTATAAAAAAAATAAAATTTTATGAAAGGCTTTTTCATACCAAATCTATATACATAATTTTCGTCTTTCAAAATTTCATATTTTTAGCAGAATTCGTGGTCAAAGTTTTCGAAGTTTGACCACAAAATAGTGTATGTTACCTTTGGTGTGGATCCAAGGGAGTATTATCTAAGCGGGTAGGGTTGCAGTTGATGTCTTGTTTGTGGGTCATATTTAACAATCTTAAAGATGCTTGGGTTTGTGTTATTGTTTGTTATTTGTGCATGTTACATATGTCTTCTTAATTAACAATGGAGTCCCTTTAATCAATTACAATTTTCATTCACGCATCATGAGATGACGAACCTGTTCATTGGCATGTAGATGGGTGAATGCTGTAGAACTGCCTGCATCTCAAATTGACTCATATTAAATCTAGTCATTAGTCAGTCCCTCACTCCCCTTTCTTTTCATCCCTTTCTTTACATTTTCCTTTTTTAGCATTCTGTCAATCTCCTTGCATCTCCTTATTTGAGGTGTTTTTGTATGTTAAAATTTCCGTAAAACTTCGTGGGTGACTTCTACTCAACATTTCTCTTCTACGAAAACGGTGCCAAACCCATATGAAATATATTCAATGGTTGCTGTGTTTTACACATTACAAGATTGTTCATATTTTGTCAAGGCTAACATGTTTGTAAACAACAAATACAGATTTGTGAAATGGACCCGGGTATCTTCAGAGAATGTGATGGCCTAGTCAGGAATCTACAGGGAAGACTAGAAATTCTAGCAGTGTCGGTGCACGCTGAGGGAGATAGTGGCGTTGATCATTTTGACGAACTCAATGAAGAATCGCTTCCAAGCATATCAAAAGAACATACTGATGCTTCTGTTCTCCAACTGAGCGACACGTTGCAAAAACAGTCGGTGTCAACCAAATCTAAAAATGCCGAGGGTGAAAGTAAACAAAGCAAATGCAGCACTTGCAATGCGTTAGTGGGAGATGCCAAACAATACCGAGAGCACTTCAAGAGCGAATGGCATAAGCACAACCTCAAGCGCAAGACTCGCAACCTTCCTCCCTTAACTGCCGATGAATGCTTGGGTGATCTGGAAGTTGGTGGCTCAAAGGAGGATTTAAAGGAATATTCGTTCTGAGATGCTCTATTGCTGTATCGTTGTTACTGCTGTATCGTTGTTACAGACAGACCTATGAATTTTTGCACAACACAGTATGCAAATGCTCGTTTAGGAATTTATCCCAGCCATGATGTAAATGATGACTAGATGCTTGTGAGTTTTGGAAAGACGTTTTTCTTACTGTCGGGGTTTGTTGCTTTACTGTAAGTCACCTTGTGAAATTACTTGAGGTACACTAATGTGGAATATTATAGTTTGTATCTGATCTTAAACCTTGTGAGATTACGATTATATGCTTTTTCAACTTCTCCAATTGAATAACCCGAATAGCATTTCACAAGTCACCTTGTGAAATTGCAAAGGTACAGTACTCTGGAATATCATACAGAGTAGTGGTGTTTGTGGTAATTATTGTGTGAGGCGGTATAACACGGTAACATGGTCCATTTGTGTTAAAGTCACTCTTTTGGTGGCCCTAAATACATGCGGAAGATCTCCTGGGATACTGGTTTGTGTTTTCTATGATTGATTATACAATTTCAGTGTCCCGGTAACTTTGATGCATGTATTTATGCAATTAAAATCTTCTCCATTTATTTCTCTCCATTTCCTCTCATAAATCCATTTAATAATATTTTTCTCTTTACACGCTATTAACCCTTTATTTTTATACATTAATGTACAGCCGTTTGATGTTGTCAGGATGTAATATGGACCGTTCAAAGAAAATGGACTCTCCATTTCTTAAAATTTATGTGTGCCACTCTTTTATTGTTTGCAATAACTGAATGATTTTTTATCGAAAATGACTGTCTTATCGTAGAATGTGTGGGGTTTAAACACTTTCAAACCTTTTGGGCTTTTGCGATAATATTGCAGTATATGCTTTCCTAACCTTTCCAATTTAAGCATTATCTTTTTTACCCAGATTGAATAACCACAATATTTCACAAGAGTATACGTTGAGCCCTCAGTTCCCATGCTCAGAATTTCTACTTGGAAAAGGAAAATGAGTTAGGCGCCACCGAGTGGCACCCAATCTCGCCGCCACCCACTCACATGCAATAAGTGAGGACCCCTACAATAGTGGATGCATGTGAGAGGGCGCACCTAATCTCCGCGTCACCCGGTGGCGCCCTAAAATGTGCACTTGTTCAAAAACAAAGACACAGCATAATATCAAAATCTTGGAGAGAAAGAAAGCCGTCTTCGATTTACATACAACTTGTGTCCACCAGAAAGTGCCTCATCTTGTTATCAAGCTACAATAATAATACTAGTAATATGCTAAACCAAAGCTTGAAAGAACATCCACGAGCATCATTTTCATGAACATTGTAAAGCAAGAGTTTGGTCCTTCAGAAATCACAACCTAACAAGTAACAACAAACGACCATGATCTTCTCATTAGTGGATGACAGGCTTCAAAGGATGGCCTCTCAATTCGGATAACCCAAGCTCAGCATCCAGTTCTTCGTCTAGTTCGCCAATTATACATCTGCAATGCAGGAATAACAGTTAATATTAGTCAGTGTTAGCACCAGATAGAAATTCTGTTAAGCGCAAAGCGTAGCCTACTCTTCAAGCAACACGTTGAAACCGGCAAAACTGACCCAAACCAAGTAACTTGGTCTAACACCCGAATCAGACGAGAACAGGGCAACTCGAATATGACCAACAATGACAATTGACCTAATTTGACCCATAGTTGACCAGAACTTTGTTGAGCATGATATTGAACCGACCCGTTTGTTGAACACCCGTTTACCCAGTTTAGAAGCCACCAATTGGTGAGTAAATAGCAGTTCAGAGAAGAGAATCATACATGTTATCGCCTCTTATGATATACAAACCCAATACAATTTGTTGAACACCTTCCTGCAATTCAGCAAATTATGTTATGTCATTACATCTGGCTCTCAATTAGTGAGTATAAAACACCAACAAATTTAAGCATAACTCAAATCAGCTTACCCACAAAAAATAAAGGGTGAGGGAAGTGGGGTTGGGAATGGGACGGATCTAACACCAGAATGTAACATGAGTCTAACAACAGCAATTCAGTCAAAAAGTTCATATTCCCTTCTACACAGACAAAAATCAGAAAGTAGTCATCTTCACCAAGAGTTTCCGAAGAAGTAAATTTTGTGAAATAATGTTATTTAGACTAAAAATCGTTACCATTTACTGGAAATGCTGCTTTTAGTCATATTATTAACATCTACAAGTATGTCACAAGCAAGAGAAGGAAATGTTAACAAGACTAGCCAAGACTTGATTATGTATGTGTATTGTATTAAGAGTTGGATCGTTCTTCAATTTCATTTACAGTATCCCCTCTCTGCTAACATATCCGCATCATACAAGAAGGAGGGCAAGTGATCTCAAAACACGACGACTACTTTTGACGCCATTTACCCATTCTCACCCAATAATATACAAAGTCCATTTGTATCTTTATTTTATGAATTTATATTGTTAACAAATCATCTGGAGTCTTTGTAGCAGCATGCTTCTACTTGGGAATGCTTTGTCCAAGTAATCAACAAAATATACAGCTCTTGTGATCAGCTAATTATCTGGAGTCTTTGTAGACTCGAATAATTTTGAAAAGATGTTACTACATAGGAATGGTTAGGGTTCATTAGCACCCGGACTTCTTGGAAATGCTTGTCCCAGATTTAAACCTTACATTTCTTACAAGGTGGGTAAGGAAAATATAATCAGATTTTCAGTGGATTCTGGAGAACTGATGTATAGATGTCTTACAATCTCAATAACGCTCCTGGTTTTTTCTTAGAGGACGACTCACAAGATCCCCAACTACATGGCTGCATAGGCTACCTCACAAATCAAAGATGGACAAAGTTGCTACCTAGAATGATACTTGAATGCCAAGACAATAACATGTGGGAGTTGGTCATAAATCTTTCATGTGGCTTCATCTTTGCATCATGTGGAATGTGCAAATCCAATGCTCCTCTTAAGGTGTGCAACTTTCACAAGGTCTTTTGCTGAATTACGTAGTCACATATGCAAATTCAAAAAGTGGATAATCTACAACTTTGTTGACAGCCTGATAAGGCACTTTTCTTGTCAAAATGTTGTGTATTGTGACTTTTGAATAGCTACGACTAGTAAGACAGCATTTCATACTCTCATTTGTTTCTCCACTGTGATTTAGATTATAAACCAATGCTTTAGCTTTAAGCATTCATGAGGAAACTAAGGTGTGTCACTGTTTCAGGTACAGAGAAGCCGTCTGTTCGCATTAGTTTAGTGGGTCAAGATAGGTCTGCAAGAAAAGGTGTTGTGGAAATGCAATATAGTGCATGTCTATGGGAGCAACAAGTAACGGCAAAGATATTACAGTTTTTCAGAAAATATCATCCTTAGAAAGACCATTAATCACAGATAGTCCAAAGACGCATCACTCCAATAATTTTTAAGTTATAAAAATTTATTGCGACAGCCGAAAGCAGATCAGAGGATTTGGATCATGTAAGGAATTGATGCAAACCTTTGTAGAGAACACCCTCTCGTGTGATTCATCCAGAATAATGTTTGTTGCCTGATCAAAACCCTTGAGGTACCCCTACGTCATAGTAAGACACAATGTTTAGTAAGCAACATTAATATTTTAAGACAAAGTATCTTTATAGGAACGGTCTTTGCAAACTCATTACTCACCACTATGTTGCGGCCATCATTTGTTATAACTGATATCAATTCTGCAAAGAAGATGAGGAAAAACTAATGTTAACATATTTGGATCCGAACGCCACAATGTTTCATGATTAAAAAACAAAAGAGACTAACACATACGATCCACAAGAGGTTCAAGTCCAGTTCCAGCAGACATGTTCAATCAATGGACAACAGAATAATAATGCACTGCAACGCAGATAAGAAAAGAAAAGAAAAGAAAAGGTCAGCAACTTTCTCAAAGAAATACAGCATCACTGTGCTATTAGATATCGGCCACGAGACCACAATGCAACCAAGTAATCCCCGGAGGCCTCATCCGCGACAGTAGGCTACAACTTCAGAATACAAACTCAAGGAAACGCAAACTAACATCCTAACTAGCAATAACCACAGAGCTCAGGTGTCAACAATTCAAAGCTCTTTTGCAGTTGCAATTTAATTACATCACTTGAATGTTTCTCACTCAAAATTGTTCAATTGTAATACAACATTAAATTAGCTAACTCCTTAAAATACAAAACAAATGCAAGGAGTTCATATCAATTCGTTGAGCATATATGCAAATGTAAAAAAAAAAAAAAAAAAAAAAAAACAGACCAACGAAAATCTTGCTTCTTCAATTGGTAATTGGTAATAGAGATTGAAGATTTAGAGAGAGGGATATGAGAGAATGAGAGGAAAGGGAGTTTGAGAAAGAATCAATGGTTAGACGAGATTTGAGGCGGCCATGAGGAGATGGGAGTTTGAGAAGAATCAGATTGATTCAGTAATTGTCTATCACTATTCACTACAACATCTATGTGAATGAAAAGGCAGTATAGGGTTTGCAATTAGGAACTTACTAGTTTTAAACCCTTACGGGTATACTTTTTAAAGTTTTAGATATAGATGAAAAAAAATACACTTATATAAAAGCTCTTTTCAAAAGAATTTTAATGCTATTAATATTATAATTTTTGGACTTATAATTTTTTGTTAAAATAAAAGTGAAAATTACTCAAAAAATGAAAATGTCATACATAAACGAAGGGAGTATCAATTAACACACAAATATACTGTAGTAGTTAATATGTTTTAAGTTATCATAAAAGTGCAATAACTTTAATAATAGTGTAATGTTCATTTTGAATTGATATTTGTTACTATCTTCTATTAGGTGGAATTTAAACATTTTATAAAAATGTTCTTCACATATAATCAACCAATCTAATCTCCTTTCTCCTTGCATGCAACTAGGGAGGTGTTCCCCCACCTCTCGCCCCCTTCCCCCACCTCCCTAAGCTTCGCGGTCGGACCTTGGTGAGGTCCTTTATTGCGTCTTATGTTTATGGGTTTGGCTGTCCGATTCGGCGTTCCCCTCTCCCTTACCCCCTTCCCCCGCCTATTGGATTGTTGTCTCTTTGTTTGCTGTGGTTTTATGTGAGGTCAGACTTCCCGTTTTGGTGCATGCATGTGCGTTTTCTGGTGGTTCTTCGCCTGTCGCGGATAGTCTGTGGGTGTCCTCTTGACGACTCTTGTTTGTGTCTTTGGTGTCGTCAACTCGTTTTCTAAATCAGGATGGCTTTGGTCGAATCTCTTCTGCTCTTTCTTTTGTTGGCGTTTCACTGGGTTTATTGTGTTTTTTTGGGATATGTGACTTTATGACCAGTTGTATGACGGGTTTTCGGTGTGAATGGTTGGATTGGAGACGGTGTTTCTTTTCTTAACTTTTCTTCCATCTTTTTTATGCTTTTAGTCTCAATAAATCTCCTTATGGAGATATTTAGCTGTGATGTGTGGGTTGGATTTGTCGGTAGACAATGTTTTATGGCTTCTTTTGACTGGATTTTGGTTAAGGGATATCTTTGTTCTTGCTTCTTTGCATGGTGGATTCTCGATGTGTTGGTCCTATGACCAAAGGGTTCGATTTATAAGGTGTAGGAGTTTTATCTCCGTCGATGGCAGACTTCGTCGTCTTGTCTTGCTCATCTCTTTTTATTTCTTCGTTCTTTTCGCAAGAGCGGAAGTACACCTTGTCATTGCCACTCTGCGGTTCGTAGGCGCCGATGTCTTATGGATGCCAAGCGTGCTTTTGAAGCTGGTTCGGTTGTTCGTGGCCATTTCTCTGTCCTTATCCATCCTATCATCGTGGATCTAGTTTATCTTAATGTTGCATCTTTAGTTTTAAATAATATTTATGTTTTTCGTAGGTATGGCTCGGTAGTGCTAGATTTTGTTGTCGGATGACTGGTGCTACTTACTCGAATAGCTTACATTGTAACTTGTTGAACATTGTAAGTTATTCTCCTTCCGCCGTAAAAAAAAAAAAAAAAAAAAAAAAAAAAAAAAAAGTTTAGAAGGGTGATGCTCCCTGGTGACCCGACTTATCTCATTTAATTATGTTTTAAGCTATTGATCCCTTCCTAAACAATATTTACTAATTTTAACTTGTGAGCTTTTTTAAATAAATTCTTTTCGTCCCAATAAATAGTTTATGTTTACTTTATTTTGTGAGGAGAAAAAAAAGTAAGCGTAAACTATTGACTGACACGGAAGAAGTAGATGTTTGTGAGAAGATTTTATTCCTATTTAAAGGCTACTTTGTAAAGTATATCTTTTTATCTGTTTTTAAAACTCCATTTAATGTTGGTAGATTCTTAAAGCAGTCTTTATTTGATACATATTTTCAAAATGAATGTATTTACTTATCTGTTCAAATTGCAAGGACCCGCTTTATTTTCAGCTTTAACGTCAACTAGTTTTATACCCGTGCAAACAATGCACGGGTCATTATATTTGATAATATCATTAAATATATGAGCATATAAATGAGCGTGATTAACTATTCAATGTCGTGATGACAAATAGTTCACAATTGGAGATTCGAATATTAGATAAATATTACATTTGAATATGTTAGATAATATAGAGCCGAATTTTATTAAATAATGGTACTTGACATGTTAGATAGAAAATAACGATAAATTTATAATTTTACATGTTAAAAGCTGACACAATATGGGTCATCGTTTTATGCACCGAACGAAAAGCCTTGAATGCATATTTGTATGGCGTTAAGCCTTGCTTTCTTGCAACGTGTATATGGCGACCTGAAGTTGTCCATGACTATAAACAGTAGTGGGAGATAGATGTGAAAAAATAATTTAAGAATAGAGTTAATGGTCTAATGTACCAAAATATTCCAGCCCAAATAACAGCCAAACACTATATGAGTTATATAAAGTTTGTACTCGGTATATAAACAGAAATACCATTAGGCTAAGTCATTCATTAAAGGTCCAACTTGTGTATATTATGAATGGACTCATTTGATTAATTATATAATTTTATATTAATATAGTTAACCCTAGTTCATTAGAGATAAAATCTCCACCCACCCTAATGTTTTACCGTCACTATAATACTTCATTCTCTCTACGCACCACACTCTTCTCCACCTCCCTCAACTTGTCACTCCTCTCTCTATTTATCCTATGATGGGGTCAATTTATTTTTTCTTTCCCTAAATCAAGGAGCCAATCAAAAGTCTCTAAAAGACTTGGCTTTTATATTATGTAGATTTTTTTTTTTTACAAATCCGTACGTTAATACATTTACGTGTATATAATATTTTGCAATAGAGTAAAATATGATGTATATTTACTAATAACCTCTCATAGTCCTGACCTTTGGTTTGAAGGTAGAAAATTTGTAGACGATATTTTCACGTTTTCTTGTAGTCGTATGAACATTACAATCATGTAAGTTCTAGCGAGATCGAATATGATTTCAATTTGGACTTGTCAACAAAAAAAAAAAAGAATATGATTTCAATTTTTTTTTCTAATAAAACTTATACTTTGTAAAATTTTATTTTACTTCCTCTCCTTCATAATCATCGTCCACTTTACTTTTATATGGTCTTCAGCGCAATAGTCTGACCATAGCTGAAAGACATTAATAATATATTGCCCTTTCTAGTTGAATTTTTTTTATTTTTATAAATGATTCTTTTATAATAAAACTAAATGTCTTAAATCTTATATCATATTTTTTTATATTTTGATGGTCGAAGTTTACAACTTATATTCATTAGATAACATTAAATACAATCTTATCTATATAAATATAGAAACATTTCGTACAAATCTGTGCAGTCACGTCACCACATTCAAGTTTTTTTTTAAACAGTAAATGTGGGACCCACAACAAAGCTTAAAGAATTAATTAACAAAATTCTGTCTATGTTTATGTTTTGTACATAAATGATTATGTTTATAATTAGGACATAAATATTAAAAAATAACGATGGTTTGTATGTAAATATTAATAAATAACGATTTAAGAATAATTTATATTACATCTTATCGATATAAATATAGAAATATTTCGTGCAAATCTGTGCAACCACTTCACCACATTCAAGTTTTTTTTTCTTTTTAAATAGTAAATGCGGGATCCACAACAAAGATTAAAAAATTAATTAATAAAATTCTGTCTATGTTTATGTTTTGTACGTAAATGATTATGTTTATAATTAGGACATAAATATTAAAAAATAATGATGGTTTGTACGTAAATATTAATAAATAAAGATTTAAGAATAATTTGTATTACAATAAATAATAACAAATTACACCCAATTGATACAAATACAATCAAATTTTTTACTACAGTAATAAATCAAAATAATAATAGCGTACAAAAAAAAATACACCGAATGATAACAAATCAATGTTTGTCAAAAATTCCATGATTTTACAAAAACTATTATATTATATCAATTTACTAAAAAATTAAATACTAAATACAAAATACAATTATAAATTAGCTGTAAATGAACAAAGAAATTAAAAAACAAAATATACAAATTTTTCGGTTTTCTATGTTGTACCCCTACATTTTTGAAATTCTATGGTGTACCCCTTGTAATACCCGTCCCTTAGGAGAACCCGTTGACTGACCATGTTTGACCAAGTGACCTTAATCGTCAAGTCAAGCAGTTTTTAACTGTGCACTCGACTTAGTGAGTGACACTCGGTCGAGTGTGGTGCACTCGACACTCGACCGAGTGCGTCGTGCCAGTGTGATAATAATTTACGCGTAAATCAGAATTTTCGGATTTGTTTTCTTATTTCTTTATTTTTCCTTTCTTCCCCAAAACCCTAAATCGTCTCCTCTCCCCCTTTCACTCATTCTTTACCTTGCTAAGCCTATACCTAGGAATCTATCTCAGGAATGGAAGTTAACCAGTCATGCAATAAGGTAAGTCAGCGTTTGTATGTCTTGAATTAGGGTTACGATTGTGCGTGATCAGAACGTATGGTTGTTGTAGGTGTTTATGTGGTATATGATGCTCGTATGATTTGATCGATGATTGATGCTACATGGGACGCGTTACAGGTAGGTTTTTCCTACTCAGTTGTCTGTTGAATTGTATGCTTATGATGTGACGATGTATTGTATGATGTGTTTTCATGATTGTGATGTATTGTGATGGCGGAGTTGGTGTGGTGGTGGTTGGAGACGGTTGTGATTGATA
>VHZZ01006802.1:53572-70376 GCA_009801015.1 Silene noctiflora | reverse complement strand
TATGCTCCTTCAATTCTCTTCCTTTACTTTCCTAGATTCCCGTGCCATGCTTCGTGTGTTCCTCCATGCCAAATCCGCGGTGCTCATTATATTCTCTTTCTCCTCAAATGCTTCATATCTGCATTAAAAACAYCGAAATGCGGAAGTATTCATTCTAGCATAAATGGCATATATATCGCATAACTTAGCACGAAAACTATATTAAAACTACTAAAAGGGAGGCATATAATGTATATAAATATGACTCATCAAGGGGTGTTACAACTCCTCATCAGACAAAGCCATGAAGGCAACAATGCTCGCAACAGATCCCTCATTTTTAGGATCACGGCGTTAGTCAACCACTACAGCAAATAAGTACAAGTAAGCAAATTTTACATATACTTCTCTATTTGTGTTAAAACATGTAAAAAAGAAACAAGTCCAACTTTCCAGACTCTAAGGCATCATAATTGAGATAGGTCAGAGTAAGGTCAATAGAGGTTATCCTGATGAACATAAAGGTCTTAGCCTATCCTTTGTCATCCCCAGAGTCTAAGTTATTGATTAAGGGGCCATCTTTTCCATGACCCTGAAATTGAAATTCCGGGAGCATAACTCTTCAAATGGTAGCAATTTTTTATATCGTTAAAAGTAAGGATTAACTTCTGCTTGACACATAAATTCTCTATAGAATGGACCAATTTCTACACTATGGGCATAATCTGATATGGAGGTGCCTCAATGGCCCTAATCATCCCAACCATCAAAGGAGAAAAAGTAATTTAGCACCAAGCTTTAAAGGTTCACTCGTATATACAGAACCACCGATGGCAAGTCCAGTTGGCCTTGACAGGGTTAGTCTCAGGGATCTAGACTCCAGTTTCCTTTGGAATCATACCCCTTGCCTTCAAAAAAATGTTCAAAGGTAGGTTTGAGAAGATTTGCTTAAGAAAAAGAGGAAGAAAAATACCTAATGGGAGAAAAGATGAATTCTCTGTGCATGACCGACAAAATTCCAGCAGGAGCATCAATTTCGACGACTTCATCATCAGGAATAATCTCTGCAACATCAATTTCATCGGATGATTTTGGAACCTCGGCAGGCTTAGAAGAGGATGCTCTCTTCTTTGGATCCATTGTCAAATTTTTCGTGTGATAATGAAAGTTTGAAAAATTTTAAAGTTGAGTTGAAGGAGGAAGAGAATATTAATGGTAAAAATAGAGACGTTAAAAATCGAATTCATAAGCGGTGGAATCTAGGTTTAATGATTGTGCAAGTGGTTAAGAGTAATCATGGATCTCCTAGGGTTTTACGCATCCAAGGCAATAAATACTCTATTCGTTAGAATTTGAAACCTGATCGAACTCTCCAAGATAATAAGATCCTGGCCTGACTAGGTTATCTTCTCATTCCTGGCCTGATCCAGCGATAATAAGGTGATAACGGCAACTGTTGAGTCAGGATAAATTCTACTCTGATCAGACTACATGCAGCCTGATAAAACCAGGTCAGGGCATTCCGACCAGCATAATTGACAATGTTTAGGCACCAGTCAGGACAGGGAATAAATGATAGCGCTGTCATGGAAGCCTGGCCAAGATGTACCATATAAGAAGCAAGCATTGGATACTATCACCAATTAGCACATATCAAAATAACGAGTATATAAATGGTTCCTACTTTCTAGGGAGACTAAGTCCACGATGGCTACAAGTAAGGACGACGACTAACCCTGGAAGAAGGTATACAAAGTAGCAGTTAGAAGGAGAAGAATTAAGCGTTATTTAAGGAAGAGGCTGAAAAAGCAGCAACTTTCATCACAATCAAAGGAGATAGTTGTTTTCATCAAAGGAGCAACTATAAATAGAAGAGGAGAAAATACCACTAGACACACACATTCACTATTCTAGTCTATCACTACATAAGAATTATATACGTTGCAATCATTGAAACAATACGAAAGTTATAGTGAAATCCTCTCCCGGCTTGGTCCCCGTGATTTTTTCCCATTCAAGGGTTTGTCCATGTATAAATCTTTGTGCTAATTGTATTTTACTTTCATTGTGCATATTTATTTCCATCAAGCCAAAACATACAAACCTTTCAGCCAATATCTAGAGCTAGATCACCCATCATTATAATCCCTGGTAGGATTTTATCCCCTATGTGAAATCCTGCTAAAATAGATACTTTTGTTAAATCATGATTACTTACTAAATGTCATATAAGAATGATTCATTAAATATTCTGAATGCTTATATGTATGATGTGTGCAAATGATTGCGTAAGGTATCAATTGTATGTGTGGTAGTATGAAAGGCTATACATAGGTTTTCATCTAAATGTGTGTGCGCGTGAGAATATATCGATATCTATCTGTTATTGTAATGATATTTAATATGTTTAGCAAGGACACTAATTATAGAGGAAGGGTGGACACTGGATAGTAGTCAATTATATTGAGTAGTTTTACTTAGAAAACTGTTAGCTACAAGGTTTAATGTGGTGATGTAGATAGGTCAGGTATGCATAAAGTTATGATTAAAATTGAGTAAGGAAGCTAGTGATGAGAGGACTTAAAGGGCAATGTTAAAATGGTTGTGTAAGGCATGGGTTGTGTTAATTGAATTTTGTTATGGACTAGGTGTTTATTTGGGGTAAGGATTGGTGGTATGGTATTATTTGGTTGGTGTTGTTTATGAATGTTGTTATATATGGTGGTGCGTAAGGTTTTAAAATGTAAGATATGTTATGTTCTTTTGTGGGCAGGACATGAGTGGCTTGTTTGGGGTGAGTATTTGGTTAAGGTATAAACGAGTTAGTGGTAATAGAAAGAATTCATGAGGTTCTTGGTGAGTGTTGCATAGTCTTTGTTATGCGGACGTAACATTAATTTTAAGAGGGGTAGGATGTAATATTGCGAGGTAGCACTACATTTTAATAAGTTATTTGGTTGTCTTAATAAGCGTTGGTAAGTTTGATGGGTGTCGTGATAACATTAGGGCTGACTTGAGGATTTATGTTGCAATAAGTGTTGGTGATGCACCATGTAGCCTTATGGTATTTGAGATAGTATTGGCTAGGAACTCCAGGACGAAGTTTGTTTTTAGAGGGGTAGAAGATAGCACATCGTTAATAATTATCAGTTTGAGCTTAAATGAATTATTTTAACTTAGTATTTGTGGTATAGGAACATTTTTTGTTAATATCGACTAGTATTGTATTGAACTTCGAGGACGAAGTTTCTTTGAGAGGGATAGACGGTAATAATACTTTTTAGTCCTCGTCTTTTCTTGTGAGATGTGTTAGTTGGTCGTTAGTTAGTATGTTGAAAACGTGTGAGCATTGTATTGTGTTGGGTGGTTTTAAGTGCGAGCAAACTTCGGGGACAAAGTATCTCTTAAGAGGGAAAGACTGTAATACCCCGTTCTTTTGGAATTTAAAATAACTATATTAATAAATGTTTTAGTTAACGTTTTTAGTAGAATTACTCGGTAGCAAGTCGTACAAGGTAAAAATAAGCTATTATTTAGAAAAATAGCGGTAAACGGGAAAAATAATTATTAATAAAGACCAACAATAATATGTTATTCTTATTATTATATGATATATTATTATTATTAATAATAGTATTCCTAATTATTTCCTAATTTATCCTAGCTACTATATAAATCTACAAATCATATTTTAAGACACTTTTACCTAACAATTCTAAACTCTTCAAACTCCTAAACACATAATTAGAGAGAGAGAGAGAGAGAGAGAGAGAAAGAGAAAGATTGACCTTATTCTTCTAATCAATTTAGGATTTCTTCTTGCTTCTATGTTAATCTAATCCTTTGATTAGCAAGTAAGTCTTCGATATTTATAATCATCTTTTAAAGTCTTGAATTATCACAAAATTATGTTAGAGTCGTGCTTGATCATTAATTATTAGAATAAAAATGATTAAATTAAAAGGGTAAAAGTTACGGCAATTTGCGAATCTGTGAGTCTTCTTTTTTAATTAATTTCTCCTTCTTAAATTCGTCATTTTGGAAAATATTAATCATAGACTATGATTTATTTCATGTCTAGGTTATGACTGTCAAGTTTCATAACTAATTTCCTTATGGTTTGTCCTGGGTCATTTATTTATGAACATGTCGCGAAAACGTACGCGAATCTGATTGTGTTGTGGAAAATGGTTTGAACCCTAACTTAGGAGCCTAATCTATTATGGGTCTTTTTCATACATTAAATTTGGAGACTCTATATGATTTTAGGCTTTATAATTTTTCAAAAACAATTTGTTAAACTCGTTTTATAGACTTATACGTTTTATGGGACGAATTTTGTCAGTCATTGGAAATCTGTCTAGAAACCCTTTAATGGGTTGGAAATTGAGAAAGTACCACTCGTTAAGATTTGTAGCTAAGAGTCTTAGGGTTCTAATCCAATTGGTCTTGAATCAATTTTATTTTTCTTGAATTAGTAAAGAATTTTATAGTGAGGCTGTTCTATTCTGAAAATTTATTAAAGCGGAGTTTTGTCTTTAAACTTGGATTACTAATGAGTTGTGATGAGTCTAGGTTAAGTGAATGATTAGTTGATTGAGTATATAGTAATTATACATAATTACTTCATGTAGGTGATGAATGTGTGAAGGATTCATTTTAGGATTGCATGTACTTGTGCTTGGAAGTTGCTAAAAGGTAGGTTAACTACTCAATCTTGTTTAGTTGTTGATGAATTACCATTGTATCATTGTTGATTTACACGTGTAAGATGGAATTTGAAGGAGGAACTTCTGTGGCTGTCTTCTAATTGATTTTATGGTTTTACAAGAGTATTGTCATTGCATCTTTTTTGTTGTTCTCGTTGTTGGAAATCGTAGTTGTGATATTGTTGTTGTCGGAGAAGAAGTACTTTTATTTTTGTTGGTTTGGTTATTGTGATTATTGGTTAGGTCAGGCACAAATGCGGTTGTGGACCTGAATTGGATAGACCAGGCACGGGGATGTTGAAGAGTCGTGAATCTAAGATACGGATAGGCCAAGCATGGCAGGTGTTTAGAGGTGGCCCTGGACCTGAGACTTTTCTTGGCTTCGTATGGTTAAAGGGTGGCGTGAGCCATGGTCCTAATGGCATGTGGTGGTGTTGTTGTTGTTCATTGTTTTCTTATATTGTTTCTTGCAGGTGTTGGTAAATTATACTATCTTGTATTGTTTAGTTATCCTACACAACCATTGGCCAACGTTGTTTATGTTTTACGCCAAATTGTTGAATGCTTTAATTGGGGTGGCCTGTTATGATCTATTTGATATGTCTGATTGAATGAGGAGCAGATTAAATAACACGTTTGAATTAATTGCCGTGCTAGGATGACTGCTGGATTGGGACGAGTGGATGGCCTTACTAGAGTCTAGTTATCACCTTAGAAAATAAAATATTACTATTTATTTTGATGCGTTGTATTTATTTATTTACTCAGTTTGGTTTGGAAACTGTTATAAAACCATTTCACTTCATCATTAACAAAGTTATTTCTTTTAAAGTACCTTGCATTGTTATCTTTCCTATTCACTACCTCGCGCAACGAAGATGGTAACAATCCTATTTATCTGGGAATGTCTTGCTGAAGACTCCTGGATAAATTGGCGTGTTACAATTACATCATATAACTTAACATCAAACAAAAACTAACAACATATCATCATTTTATTTTCTAAATTAATTTTCAATGTTTTAACTTTTAAGTATACTGATGCGAAGGTTAAGTTGTCACACCCTATCAAACAATATTTTTCACTCAACAAACAACTCTAGCAAGTAGTAAGTAAAGGTCGAATCCAAAGGATAGTTAATCTTTGATTTGTCTGAACAAAGGTGGTTTAAAAATAGTAATAAGAGTGTCACAATTGATTGATTGGTAAGGTGAAAGGAACAACTACAACTATTAACAACAAATGTAAACTAATGAAAACTAAAGCAAGTATGTAAAATGGGAATGTAAACAATATGGAGAAAACACTAGGGTGTCATGAGATCATAGGGGTGATCAACTGATAAATCCAAAGTTATGAGTCTAGTATTTGGTCAAAGTCATGGTAGAATAGGACTGAATCTTTTGGTCTTGCGGTCCATAGGTCGAGTTGGGTTAGCTTCTGGCTTACACCTGGTCTCCCTAATAGCATAGTGCATGGCTAAAATCTCGTAAGACATTCAATCTTGTAGAAGGTGTTGAATAAGTAGAGAATCATGCAACGTTGTCAATCAAGCATTTCATCAAACATAACATGTGCACATTAAACTACAACAATAATTTAATCAACCAAATGAACTTATTAAAACATGGATCTACCCTCTTATCAATCCCCTAATCCACCATTAACCCTAACTAGAGAACTACTCACACATATTCATGGAAATCATTCAAATAATGTTGTCAAGTATCATAGCAAGAGAAGACATAATGACCAAAGTAAAGTAATTAACAAGGATTAACAAGAAATTAAGCAAAGAGTAAAGAATTGTAACAACTTAAGGAGATGAAAAATAGAAATGAAGATTAAATAGAAGAAACCCTTTGATTAATGAAGAATTGTCACCTTCTTCAAATACAACCCTAGAATTCTTCAATTATAAGACTAGATCTAAGATTAATTATGGAAATATTGAATAATAATTAAGGAAAGATTAAACTAATTGAATTTAATTAAGGTAAATCTTCCTAATTATCCCTATAATGGTGTGTGTCTTTCCTAATTGGGATTGAGGGGTATCTATACTAATACAAGGTTTACAGGCTAATTAGGTGTTGCAAATGACGTAAACGAAGGCGGAGTACAGAGTGCCCCGCCCGACTTTCTTGGAGCTCGCTCGACTTGGGTGTTGCTGGGGTGAGCATTGGCTAAGAACTTGCCCGACCTGGTGGTAAGCTCGCCCGAGTCGGCTTGTGGCTCGCCCGAGTTATCTGTTGGCTCGCCCGTCTTCCACTGGTAAGCTGCCCTTAGTTAGATTGTTGCCCCATAAGCCGCGGGGATCACCCTAGGTCGTGCGACTTTGCTCTATTTTGCCTTAAAACCTTGCTATGGGTCCTTGGCTTCAATCTTCTTTTCATGCTTGGCTGTTAGTACCGTCAATTAAGCTCATAAATGCTCCATTTATGCACTATTTCCGCTCATTGCTCCCTTTCCTACAAATAGGCTCGAATCTCATAGAATATCAAATAGGAAGCTAAAGATGCCAAGATGACCCTAATAAGTGCAAATAAGCATGCGAAACGAGGTTCATTAAGGGGTTAGAAGTGAGCTTTTTACAACCACATCATATACATTTTTCATTAATTATGTGATTTATGGGTAAATCTAAACTTAACTTATACATAATTAGTAGGTTGTTTTATGTTCGGTTAGACTAGAGTAATGACTCAAGATTTACGGGTTTATAACCCTTAAAAAGGGGGAGGGCCATATCTTTTTCGATTTTTAATGGGTCTAATAAACACACAATATACACATCTTTAAATTACAAATTTACAAGTCAATTGACAATGTATAAAAATTCTCATAGTTTTTTTTCGTAATGTAGGAAAATAAGGACTAACCTTTATGCGGAGGCGATCAGATCGTTGCGCTCGGTAACTATCCACTACCGTACATCGTACCTCCAGCGGCTACTAGAGTCCCGGAGTATTTCCACGCCCCACGCCCCACGTCCTAAGTCTCGTAATGATGGTAGACTTAACAACTAGAGAATATGTTTGTGTGTGTATGAGTTAGTTAACTTTCATGTGCTTTTTTCCTCCTTATATTCTCTCCATATAAGAGGTTACATAAGAGGAGTAAATCACACATAATGGCTCATTAAGTCTGGTATATGAGCATACTAACGGAGCCGTTGAATGAGATTAAAGGTGGCTGTTATATTACTTAATAAGCGACCATTACAACTTTCAATACTCCCACTCGATTGGTCACAAAACCGAGGCAATACTCTCCCCTGGCCACTAAACCCAGGGTATACTACACTTGATCACAAAGTCAAGGTAATACTTCTATTCTATCATATATATAGAGAGAAAAAACACTCACTTTATACACAACCAAGGTTATCACAACACAATATTCCAAAACAATAGCTTATGCTTCATACGGGAAATGGAGTCTGCGACCAAAACGTAACAAAGTAATGTTATATTAAGCTACCATCAAACTAACATAATACTTTTATGTTACGTCTTTCTTTTTCAAACTGTCCAGATTTAAATTTAGAAATGGATCCATTGGAGTTGTCTCATAAGTCTCAGGCTGTTCCTTCGTTTGTGGATGCACAAAAGGCGAAGAACATGAGTGAAATAGTTGGAATTGCATTAATAGAATTGGGTGATATAGTTGAGGATGTTGCTAATTCGGATTATAAGCATGATGAGAATGAGCAGGGCTGGACTACAGTAACTGGTAAACGTTCTTCTTCTAAGGTTCCTGCTTGTTCTTCTCCTGTTAAGGAACTACTTCAACTTACTGCTGATGATGTGGAAAATGAGATTCATTATTGGCAAAATGTTGTTGTGTGTTATGTGTTAGGTGGAAACCCTCCAAGGGAAATCCTTCAAGGGTTTGTTCAAAAATTGTGAGGAAAATATAAGTACGATAAGATTTCTTTTCTCCCTAATGGAGTATTTCTGATAAGGTTTTGAACTCTAGAATGTCAGAATCTTGTTCTTTAACAACGTTTTCCTATGTTTGATAATAAGCCCCTTGTGATTAAACCTTGGACTGAGACTTGTAGCCTACATAAAGAAAGAGTTAAACATGTTCCTATTTGGGTACGCTTATGTGGGTTACCTCTTAAGTTCTGGGGAAATCTAGTTCGGAGAAATTAGCTGGTCTTATTGGAAAATTTATGAAAAGAGATGCAGCAAATGAGGATAAGACTAGACTTGGATATGCTCGTTTGCTTGCTAAAGTTGAGATAGGTTAAGATTTTCCTGACAAATTATGGTTTACGGATGAATAAGGCAATGAAGTTAGTATCCTAGTTGAGTATGAATGGAAGCCTACAGTGTATGAGTCTTGTAAAGGAATTGGGCATACTAAGGACATGTGTAACAAAAAATCAGGCATTAGGCCAATTCCTAAGCAAGGACAGGGGCAGCAGAAGCATATGCCAATCCAGTAAGTCTGGAGAGACCTATCTAGAACACTATGACTGTTGATCCTACTATGGGTCAGACTGTGGCTCAGAGCAGGATTTCACCAGAGGCTCCTTTTGGGGGGATTGTGTATCATAACTCATCTCTTATTACTCATGTGACTGTCTTGCAGCATGTGACTAGACAGGAACATCTATCTGCTCGTCCATTATTGTCTCCTTCTAGGTCATATGTTGAGGTAGTCTCTGCAAGTTCAAAGGGTAAGGGTAAAATGAATGGGGGGCTAGAGGAACCACCTGGAATAAGTAATAATGGATAATATTGGGTGTTGGAATGTTAGGGGAATAAATGGGATCAATAAACAGTTTGATGTAAGGAAATTTCTAGCTCAAATGATATTGGTCTCTATGGTTTAGTTGAAACAAAAATTAAAACTCAGGATTTTGATAATGTTCTTAATAACCTTGGCTCTTATTGGAAAGGAATCAATAATAATAATTACCATCATGGGGTCAGAGTTTGGCTAATTTGGAATCCTCAAGTATTCAATGTGTTGGTCCTTAAAATAGATGCTCAAGTTATATCTTCACAAATTACTGAGATTGCTACTGGTGATGTGTTCTTGTTCTGTATAGTGTATGGTTTTAATGCCGATAATCAGAGAGTAGAGCTTTAGGACCATCATAAAAAACTTCATGACAACTTTTCTGGTCCTTGGGGTATGTGTGGAGACTTGAATAATGTTTTTCATTTCAATGAAATAATTGGGGGCGATGTGACTGGAATGAAATTGTTGATTTAAGGGATTATGTTCAATATTGTGGGCTTACTGATATTAAAGGCATGGGGGTTAATTTTACCTGCAAACAAGTGCCTAGTGCTAGAGGTTTTTCTAGGATTGATCGTTTCCTTATTAATGAGGTCTGGATGGATATCTATCCTTGTGCTTATGCACATTTTATTCCTGAAGGCCTTTTTTTATCATAATCCATCTGTGTGTATAGAAGACATGCTATGGATAAAAGGAAGCCTCCATTTAGATATTATAATATTTGGAGCATGGATCCAGGATTTACAAATTAAAGATTATTCAGGATGTTTGGCAAGACAAAGTAGATGGTGCTCTCATGTACCAGTTGGTGACTAAGTTGGAAAGATTAAAAAACCCTTTGAAAGCCTTAAATAGGAACAGATTCTCAGACATAGAAAAATCTGTGGGAGTTGCTCAGCTTACTTTGGAAGGTTTACAAATAAAGATGCATGAATGCTCTACTGATCTTGATATACTTGCTGCTGAGAGGGAGGCTGCCATTTCTTATCAACAGCTTTGCAAGTTGCAACATAATTTTCTCTGCCATAAGGCAAAGGTAGATTGGGTTAAATTTGGTGATGAGAATACAACTTTTTTTCATAGTCGTATTAAAGCAGGACAAATTTATAATAGAGTAATGTGTATCAAGGGACAAGATGGAGTCTTATATAACAACACTCAGGATATTGAAGGAGCTTTTCTTGATTATTATAAAGATCTCTTGGGTTCCTGTCATTCCACAACTCTTGTTCATATCCCCACACTTAGAACAGGGCCATTAATTACAACAAATCATATTGATATACTTCTAGCACCTGTCACTTCAAATGAGATAAAGGATTGTCTGTTCTCCCTTCCAGCTAACAAGTCACCAGGCCCTGATGGGTACACAAGTCATTTTTATAAGGACTCATGGGATACTATAGGAGAAGATGTTACTGCAACTATTTAGGATTTCTTTCAGACTGGGCAGCTGCTTAAGCAGGTTAATACTACTACACTAACTTTTATTCCTAAAACTACAAACCCTAGTAGTGTTTTGGAATTTAGGCCCATAGCTTGCTGTAACACAATCTATAAAGTTATTGCTAAAATCATGTGTAATAGATTAAGTAAGGTGCTTCCAGATATAATTAGTATTAATCAAGGAAGTTTTGTGAAAGGAAGAAATATTGTGGAAAATGTTCTCATTTGGAAATCAAGGACTTTATAAGGTACCTTGGAAACACCTGTGCTGGAATTCTTTAAATGTCCTAAGATCCTCATTTATTTTCTGGGCATTTATGCATCAAAGATTGTTAACAAAGGACAGGCTGAGGAGAATGAATCTGACTGTAGATGATGACTGTGAAATTTGTGGCAGCTATCCTGAAGATCATCAACACCTATTTCATGATTGTATTTACATAAAAAGTTGCTCTAAGTTGTTGCAGGAGAAGTTGGAAATCAGATGTACTTCAGAGATGGTTCACTGGTTCTCGAATTGCAAAAGTTACTCTCATCTTCAGAAAAGATGTATGGGAGCTTGCTATGTTGCTCTCATTTATGCTGTCTGGTCAGTCAGGAATGAGGCACGATTAAAACATACAGTGAGATGTCCTTCAATTGTTGTGAATCAAATTCTTGCTGGTGTCAAATTGAGATTCTATAAGTTGAATTCAAGCAGGCTTAAAGCTCGGTATATCAACTGGCTTAATCAGCTTTCCTTTTGAATATAATTATTTTGTGTTGCTTAGACATTACTGTAAAAAAAGTATAAGCAAATGATGTACATGGACTCAAACACTTGGATGATTTGTTGATTCAATATACTTAACTTTCCCAAAAAAAAAAAAACATTACACTTTTACATTATCAACGCGCCAAATTATTCAGACATCACCGTTAGCATACATAGTCCCTATATGCTATCATAATCATTTAGTTACACACACAATATAACCCCTGGCCAAGAAATTATGGTGAAGTTGAATTGGTCATCCCTTAGACACTAATAATAATCTATCTCAACTTAACTGCTTTCCTAACACAATCCACTGAAACTTAAATCTTTTAGGTCCTTAGAATTCATATTAAAGTAGCAACATAGTCCATAGGATCACACAGTGACAAGTAGGAAATCATATATCACTCCTAACGGTCGACTTCCTAATACACATAGTATGATATATGTGTCATAACATAGCTCCGACTGTGATGGGCATATCACGTTTCTATGTCATGCGAATCATAAGTCTAGATACTACTCAAGTATCTAACTCAAGCCACTAGATTGATATACATAATATCCAATATGACACTTGTAATTCGGTTCAAAGCTTTAGTACGAAAATAGGGTTTCTTCTCATACTTTGACCACAAAAGTCTCATACTTCGACTTACTAAGGCGACTATATAACGAGTCAATATCTTTTCCATACAACTCATGTACAAAGATAATCCACAACACTCACTACGAGTTAATGTGACTCAGTCTCATCTGCCCACTACACAAGTGTCAAGGTGATTACCTGTGTGACTATGCAATCTACGAGTTAATGTGACTCAGTCTTATGTGCCTCATCACGCAACAAATGCATATGAAAAATTCCAAAAAAAAACAAAACCTTTATAAAAAAAACTCCATCATCAAACACATCCACAACTTAAAAAGATTAAAACTTAAGTTGACTTTTTTATATAATTAGCTCAACACATGAACTAATTAAGAACACATCTTAAAAATATAATGCGTCAACCATCTTGTTAGTATATCTTACTTGATGACAATTCTTAGTCCCGCACAAGAACTAATCTACTCTTACCACAAAGGCAAAAGTGAAAATCACTTGGTTACATACATTTTGCGTGTAGAGGTCAGGATTGATTAGGTAACATGTTACTTATCAGTCACAAAATTGACGTTCAACCATTTATTAAACAAGGTACACATCAAAATACCAACTACAGTAGAACAAGAAACACTACTTAATCGTTTATTACTTTTGATCATAGGTATGGACATAAAACTTTATCTTCTTCTAAATATCAATATGTTACCAATTAACAAAGAAGAAACTTATTCTCCTATATAATTTTGACATAATCAAATTTATTCCACCATTCCAATTAAATCATCACACAAAAAATTTATTGAACTTGAAATAAATATGGAGTTCATCCAACACATGAATAAGCTTAAAGTACACAAATATTTAGCATCTTAATCATTTGAGACAAACTCAACTGATCACATATAGGCTTTTCTTGAGCAACTTAATATGTGAAAATAGTCTTTACATCCATTTGAAAACAAAATCAAAATAGATAATCAAAGCTTAGGAGAAATGGGAACAAATCCTAACACTAAGAAACACATCCAAGTGAACAAATATTGTGGGTTACTTAAACACAAAGTTTGACAAATGTTAAGACATGAATGACCAATCTACTATCCAAAACATATTTGAAGCGAAGAAAATTTCCTTAAAACATATTTAAGGAAACCTCTCTAATTTATAAGAAGGGAAATTGATCAGCGTTATATTTCACTTAATCATATCAAATGATGTACAACTTCTCAACTAAAACAATCTCTTGTAATAGTGTTTAGGAATTGTAAGACAAGCGCGCATATTTTTCCTCACTTACACTTTGAACATATCAATGAGTTATTCACAGCCAACAAAATTTCCTTAGAACATATTTAAAGTCAGTTTTTCACATTTATCATAAAATGTTTTAACATATCAAACACTTCATAAAAGATGTCAAATAAAGGATACACGCACTTAGCGTGAATCATCTCAAATTAATAAGGAAAAATATACGGTCTCAAGATACTCCTTAACATATAACTACCCAGAAATAAAATAAAAATAGATTGAAATATTAAAGTTAGAGACAATGAACATATACGCAAATGTAATCAAATAGATGAACAATGTAATGCGGTGAACATATATTATGGCCAAAAGTCCAAAACACATAGCCATAACGAACTATGAACATGAGGTTAAATAAAAATCCGAGATTTCCAATAAACTAATTATTGAAAAACAATCATGCACTCTAAGTGCGTAGAGAATCAACATGTCAAAGTAGCACAAAGCTAAAATGAATTATCCATCAACAAACAATGGATTAAACAACTACGAGTTATAAAATTTTTCGCTCCGTTTCTAAAGCCACGAAGGACAAGAATCCACAGTAGGTGCAATAAATAAACGTATAACTCGAACTGATGGAGAATGACGTATGTAACATCAACCATTTTTCTAATTTAATTTCGGAACCATGTATTATTTCTAATAACGATTTAACTTGTATGACTCGAAATTTGTTCCCAAGCCATTCTTTTTTTCTTTTGAATTCTTGAATTCCTTTATATTTCGAATATTCTTTTATTTTTGAGATTTATTACTATTTTTAATTATTTCAGCTTCGTTTTATTTGTTCAATTCAATTCGTATTCTAATTCTATTCGGAGCTGATTTGTTGGACTTCGCAATTTATATCTTTTGAACTCATTTTTATTCTTTTGAATTTGTAATCTCATATGTTCTACTTTTATTTATGAAATTTATTTCGTTTCGCCGTTTATTAATTTTCGTCTAATATTTTAATTAAATCCCTTTCTAATGAATTTTTAATCCGACTTCTTACTTCTTTTCTTTATTTCAATAATCATTTATGATCAAATTTTCGTAATTGCCATGCTTGGAGTCCAAGCCTTTTGCCGAGATATTTTAAGAGGTGTTTAACATTTTTTTATTTTATTTATTCACAAAATATCTTATCATTCACATATCATTCATTCTTGCATAAAAATAGAGCAAAACAAGAATAAGAGACTGAACCCTATTGCTGCTACGTTATCTCTTTCGAAAAAAGTAATTGAAAATAATTTTACGTACGTACTTACCTTCTTACTTCTTTTCGTTATTGGGGGAGGCAAACCATTCTACGTACGTGCTTGCCTTCTAGCTTCTTTATTACAATCGATCTTCTTTCATCATTCGTTCATCCATATTCTAAGGGTAATTATCACCGTTAACCGTTGTCGTATATTTAGTTTTTGGTTTTTATTTAATTAGTATATGATTTAATCATATAAGAATGTTTGTTTTAGGAAGGTCATCTTCAAGTTCTGTATGAGGACGAGTATTTCATTGTTTCAGACAACTATTAGAGGTAACTCTTAAGGACATGACTCGGCATTTCAATGGTTATTGTTGAGTAGTTGCTTGTTGTTTTAATTACTCGTTGTTTTATTCAATTTTTGATAAATTATTTTTATGTTTCGAAATTTTAATATTATGGAATGAAAATTTCTTATGTTTAATCATATGCAAAATATATTTTATTTATGTATTCATCATATTTAAGTATTGTTTTTAATAGATGTATTGTTGTTATTGTTTGAACTACAATATATCGATTTCTAGGTTTTTAAAACAGTAAACATGATGAAAATTCATCTTGATGATTTTATTATGGTCTTACGATATATTTTAAGACTCAATATAACAAAAATTTTATCTTTTTATTTAATTAATTATTATTATGATTTATACATTGTTTCGGCCGTTTTGGTGTTTATTAGGTATTATTTTTTTTTTTTCGTAAACTACGAAACCTATTTTAATGGCTCTGTTAATTCATAATAAGATGATAAAAGTTTTGTTAAAAATTATTTTGGGACGAATTCTATTTTTAATAAATCGAATACGCTTTTGTCTGCTTTAATGATACAATTATAATAAACTTTATTTACAGTTTATGGTTACCGGAAAATTTATTTTTTACTTTTTAGGACATTTCAGAATAATACAAATTTTATTGGCAACTAAATTGGGCAGAAAATATTTTTAGTTATTAAAATGGTGTTTTGCAGTTTTAACGATAAACTGGTTTTTAATTCGGTTAAAATATCAAATTGAGAGATATTTTTACGAAATTTTATAAGATGATCATAGATGTAATTAAAAGTTCACAAATATAATTTCATGAGTATCGGAGCTAAAATCAATTTTATAAAAGTAAAAAACTATTTGGATAAACCGAGTGAATGACTTTAAGGCTAAATTCTAAGGAAGGGTATTTTGGTCAATTTTTATGTACTTGAAGAATGTATAAAAGACTTGTTTTGAAAGGAGTAACTGACTAAACTTATTTTATTAATTTCAATGAAGAATTAATGTTTAAAATGGGTTTACCCGATTTAGAAATAAGTTAATAACTTATATATAATAACATCTTTTTATAATATTATTCATCATGCCTTATTATTTTCATAAGATTTCTATTTTGAGAAGGTTATTATTTTAATTAAGGTTCTATTTATATTTTAGGAAATATCTATTTTTAAGGAGAATGGATAATTCCATTTTAAGAAAAGACTTTTAAATGATACTCCCTTCATTCAAGACCAAATACAACTCTTTCCTTGTTGGGTAATTCAAGTCCAAATACAACATTACCTTTTAGGGTAATTTCCTTTCCCACTTGGTCCTTGACTTGATATATTAGTTACTCTAATGACATTGTTGTATTAGAGCCACTTGCACATCTCTAATGGAGTAATGGAGTCCGTTACTTTCCTCTCTAATGTGCTTGGTGGTCGTTCTTGCTATTATGCAAGGCTGGCTATAAACTTGTAAATGGAAACATTCCAATCTTCCCATCAAATATGCATAACCCTTCGTCGTTGTATAAAGGTCTATTAACCACACACAAGAACATTCCTTTTGTAATGTATTGCTTTGATTTGCAGACCGATATGGCAAGTCTTCTCCTGCAACCACATAATGCTTGTGTCATGTGTCTTATAATGTTGAACCACTTTTCATACATGTGGATTATATGTGCCATGTCTTTGAACAAGATTTGATTT